>CM074493.1:22597618-22793064 GCA_037389245.1 Oryzias sinensis
ACAGTATATATATATATATATATATATATATATATATATATATATATATATATATATATATAATTTTTTTTTGCTGAATCTATTTTTAATTTCTTGCGCTTATTTTAGGTATTTTCTGCCTTTGGTCCCAACTCTTTAGATCAGGGCTGTCGAACTCGATCCCACAAGGGGCCAAAATCTAAAACACACTTTAGGTCGGGGGCCGAGCAGGATAAACATTTTTGAACATACTGGAAGTACGTTTTTACATTTATAACTTTTTAAATCTAACTATGATTAAACACAGACAGGAATATCATTCCTGCATAAATCAACTCAAAAATAACTTTAAAGCGCTCCGTGGGCCGCTTCACCTGCAAGCCAACTCTGAAATCTTAGAAACGCAAGATTTTGAGGCTAAAAATGAGTCAAACATAAATTGCATTTATAGAACAGATTAGTGGGCACATATTTATTTTAGCATAAGTTGCTCATGATTGTGAGGATGTTTGGGTGAGCCACTGGCTCACCTGCCTCCCTGATCAGTAATCAGTTTGTTACCAGCGCTACACATCGCCAGCCGTTGATACCAGCAATATAAAATGATCTCACGGGCCGGATATAATCACAGGAAGTGGCCTTCAGTCTGACACACGTGCTTTAGATATATGTAGGAGGCATCATATTTGAAATAAACTTATTTTGTGCAGTAGTTCTCAGGGTCATTAGTTCTCTCTTGTGATTAAAATATTAGCTTAAGAGACTTAAGTTTACATAAATGAAAGAAAACTCAAAGAAAAATCACCAATTCTGCTAGAATTCTAGTTGTAAAGTTCATTAAAAGCTTTAGGTTTTGAGATTTTACAACATTGAACTTCTGTTTACCTGAAATAACGCCGCTCTCTTGCGCTCAGATCTGCAGCACATCGAGCAGGACGACCGCGTCTCCATGGGCTTGAACGGCGACCTCTACTTCTCCCACGTCGAGGAGAAGGACAGCAGAAGGGACTACTGCTGCTTCGCCGCCTTCCCCAAGATCCGCACCATCGTTCAGAAGAGCGCCATGTCCGTCGTCGTGACCACGAGTACGTACGGACTGGATCCGCCTCCAGCGCTAGCTCAGATCACGTCTCGTTCCGCGCTCACCGTAGAGCATCAAAGCATCTCGGCGTCCTGTTTTTCTGTTTCATTCACCCACACTGCCTGTTTTTTTTTTTTTTTTTCGTGTGTCTGTGTTTGTGTGTCATCCACCTCCATGTCAGGGAAAAGTGAGAGTCCTGACGGCGGTGAGTTCAGGACGCATTTCCGTGGTCAGACCATAATCTGTTGGGAGATCTCCCCGTTTGTCGCTGATCCTGTTGTTTTGTTGCAGCAAACTCCATCCTGCAGAGGAAACCCTCTCTTCTGACGCCCCCTGGTGTCAGATCAGAAGCAGTGCTGGTCAAAGGAGAAGACCTGAGGCTGGAGTGCATTGCAGAAGGAATGTAAGTTGAAGGCGTAGTATTAGAGAAAACACTTGAATGTAGATTTTGAAATATTGCATAAAATATTTGGATCTTTCTCAGTCCAACTCCAAAAGTGGAATGGGAGAAGATGGGGCACGGACGTCCCGAAAAATTTAGACTGGAGAATCACGGGAAAGTTCTGGTTGTCCCAGGAGACGAGCAGGACGTCGGCGGGAAGTACATGTGCAAAGCCAAGAACCCGCTGGGAGAAGTGGTGCACTACTTCACCGTTACGGTTGAAGGTAACATGACCCACAAACTTGAATCTCATCTCCTCTTCTCTATTAAACACAAAGTGGAACAGGCTCTAGTTCTGTGCAACCCTCTCATTTGTTCATTTGTTGTGTTTCTAAAAAAATGACAAGGGAAACTGGACAAATGTAGGAATAAAAGCAGATCTGAGAATATAAAAAAACTTCCGTCTGGAAAATAAACTCTTCATGGTTGGATGATTCCAAAGAAAAAGGAGGCAGCAAACATTTAGAAACCCCCCCCCCCCCCCCCAAAAAAAAAAAAAACCCTACAACTTTTCTTAAGGTCTGAGCAGACATCTGGATTAAAACTCTACGGCTGGTTAGCTCCAATATTGCTCGCCATTTCTGTTGCACGGGTAAGTAAAGGTGGGCTTGGGGGTGTGAGGGACTTGGATAGCAGGAGGGCATGTAAAAAGAGAGCTCTCAGGGGGCGGTGTTGCTCCACCCACAACTCCGGTGCAAATTCTTAATGAACTCCTAAAAATGGCCTAAAATCCGACATGTTTTGGGATTTTGTCGTAAAACTATATAATTATAATTAATAGCCCACCGGGGTTGCTTTTAAAAGTTATGATCGGAGTTTGTTTATAAGTAAAAGCTGCCGGCGTCACTGGCAGAAGCTCATATCCCATCATCAATAGCGTCTAGGTTTCTAACCGGTGCAGACTGCAGCCACAGATGTCTCTATTGAAGCCCGTCTCTCTCCGTTCTGGTCTGAGCTCCGCTGGCGGTCGCTCTGACCCGCGTGGGTCGCCACAGATGGTAAACGGCATCCTTTCCGCTGGAATGTGAGGAAAATGTGTGCGATGACGCCCCGCCGACTGTCTGTGTGTCTTCAGAGCCTCCAGAGTTTCTGGTGGAGCCGCAGAGCCAGCTCAGCATGATCGGCGCTGACGTGGTCATCAAGTGCTCGGTCAGCGGGAGCCCCCAGCCCATCACAACGTGGAGTGTCAACGGCGTGCCTCTGCAGGGTCAGGACCCCTTCTAACAAATGAAGGATCTTCTGCTCATTGTGAATGTTAAACATGTTTGTTGCTCACAGTTTGAAAATGCTCAATAATGTTGAATATTTTTCCGAATATTGAGAGCAACATTTTGTCTGAATTAAATGAAACCTGTAAAGGAAACATGCAGTTATAGACAAAAAAATCTAAATCTCAGGTTTAAAAGACTTATTAGATTGTTGCATAATCATACTTAAAACACTGGGAACGCTTTGAAAACCGATCAAAAGATGATAGCAGTGGGCTTTTAAGTAAACTTGAGCTTTTTGTGATGCTGATCTGAAACATCCATTCCTTGCAGAGACCCTGTCAGCCAACAGGAAGATATTTGACGACACCATCATCATACAAAACGGCCAACCGTCGGACAGCGCCGTGTATCAGTGCGAGGCCTCTAACAAGCACGGGAAGATTTTGACCAACGCAAACATCATGATCATGAGTGAGTGAAAGCCCTCCCTGCCTGCTCTCCACTTCCTCTGTCTTCCAGTCTCACGAGGAAATCGCAGCCCGCCGTTTCCTGCTCACACAGCGACAGGCCGGGTTAGCCGAACAGCGTTGCCCCGCGTCACATATAGACGTCAGGGTGATACGCTGCAGACTCCGCCCCCCCTGCAGAGCTGATTGAGGCTGCTTCCAATCGCCTGGCTTGGAGGGAAGCTTTAAAAGCTCCCAGGATCCTCGGCTGCATTCCTGAGTGGGAATTTGTTCCTTCGTCCTGCCCCGGCCGTCTGCCTCGCCTTAGCTCGAAATAGCCTCTGGTTTCCCCCTTAGTTTAATTCTGGTTTTGTCCTTTTGTTACATTTACTCTTGTGGTCTTTTGTTTGCATTCGGAGTAATCTTGAGTTTTGCCTTTCAGTCATAATTTTATAGCTACAAAGCCTGAGAATTTAAGTTATACCATTATTTATTCCACCCTTTGTTGATTATTTTCCTTTAGTTCGCTTTGATTTTTATGTGCAGCCGAATAAACGGCTGTGCGGTCAACCTTAACCCCGCCCGGTTATCATCATTTTCTTTTATGTTGCACATTTTCTCCCTCCTCCCTGAAGAGGGACGTAACACAGGGTCAGAGGACAAACATGTGCCGCCATACAGGAGCAGATAAAACTTCCTCCATTCAGTGTTTGTGTCTGACTGTGGGGGGTTTTAGCTCCAAACACAGCGGCTGGACGGACGCTGCTGCTTTAGGAAACAATTAAGAACAAGACAGAATTTAAATAGCAGGCTTTGGCTACACCTGATAAGCCTGCAGCTCCTTCCTTATTTTCACATTCCAGACTAGCTGACAGACTTTTTTTTATACTGACCAAACAGGAGGCCTGAATGGAGACACAATGAAAGTCACCTCATTTAACCCACAACAAATGGCTTTTCCTGTTTGATCAAGTTTAAAAATAAACGGATTTTCTTTGTTTTTGGGGAAGAGCTGCCTCTGAACACCAAATGTGATTCTGCAGATCTGTACCCGATCATTCTGACCAGCGATGGACAGGAGTACTCTGCTGTGGAGGATCAGGGCGTGATGATGCACTGCAAAGTCTTCAGCTCTCCCCCTTCCACCATCTTTTGGTTAGTTTAGTTCTTTCCAGCAGGGAGCAGCAAACTCTTTGGATAAAGCCATCTCCTAACTTTGGTTTAAGGTCATTATGTAATGAATTATTTGTCAATGTTTTGAAACTTTAGGAGCAAAGACGACTCTTCTGAGTTGGTTACGGGACCCAGGTTTACGGTTCACGACAACGGGTCACTGGAGATCCACACCATTGAGAAAGGCGACACGGGCCAATATACGTGTTTGGCCAAAAATTTAGAGGGAACCTCAGCAATCGACGCCATGCTCTATGTAAAAGGTACATTTTTCGGACGTCATGATATTAGTACGTACAGTTGTGTGTGGCAAGTGTATCGTGAGTTTTTGTAAGGATGATGTAAGCTGCACGACTCGACGTACGAGTCGCTGCACAAAGAAGGAAACAAGAAAAATACACTAAAGAAGAGGTAGTAGGTAGACATAGACTTGTAGGTAGTAGTACAATTCTATGTCCATGCTGCAAGTCACTGTTGCTTAAGAAAATCTATAAAAGGATGTCAAAATCTACAAACAAGCATTAAAAAAGGGAATAAAGGCAACTGTTAGATAGACTTACTTAAATGTTATTACAGCCCAATATTAAGTATTTTTTCATAGTTCTAAGCAAATGGTCTGTATTTCTTGAGATCAATGTACTTATTTGTCGTTCATTTTGATTAGTGACTAAAAATTTGTGGAGAAAGTGGAAATAACTCATTTTAGAATAAAATATGAACAAAATCAGAATAACATTGTCATAAAATCTAAAAATCTAAAATCTCATCATTTAGAATGTAAGGATTCTAGAAATCTAAGTTTTTGTTTTCAAAATAAAAACAATGATTTGCAGTCTAACTAGTTTACACTTATTGAACTTAAAAAGAGTATTCTTAAATTTAAACCAAAACTTCCAAGGTAATTTGAGTTTTTTTGTTGAGACTTTAAATTACGTTTTTCTATTGTCGTTCAGAATGGAGAACAATGAAACTGACTCATTTAATAATAAAAATCTCTTTATTTAATACCGTATTTTCCGGACTATAAGTCGCACTTTTTTTCATAGTTTGGCAAGGGGTGCGACTTATAGTCCAGAGCGACTTATATTTGAAATAAATTACATTGTTGAATAATTTCACATGTTCGTTATTTTCACTGACAACTGCAAGAGGGCGCTCCAGGCTCGGAGTGGTACTTAGTGGTACTTTCATGCTGTCAAGTGTGTTTGTGACCTGCATGCTCCCACACTTAAATACAATTTATTTTAATTTAAATAGTATTTTACTAATAATTATCTTTTTTCAGGTTAACAAATATGTATCATTTCAATACAAACATTTGTATAACATTTTAGAACATTTACCGGTAATTATTTTTTTTTCTTTTAACCCAATACAACAACGTGACATATTAAAAAAAGGAGTCCATCATTGAGCTTACCAGTAGCCCTTTAAAGTCCAAGTCCCACTCACACAGTGGTTTTATGTTAATAAAGCAGGCACGTACTCAGTTCGTTGTGCGTCATGTAGCTATTTAGCCTGTTCTCTAACCCCCTGTTATTTTAAGTTGCCTTTCAAGGTGAGATGTATGATCTTGGTCTCAGATTTTTTAAATAAATTTCCCGTCAAAGTGCGACTTATAGTCCAGTGCGACTTATCT
Source organism: Oryzias sinensis (assembly GCA_037389245.1). NCBI lineage: Eukaryota > Metazoa > Chordata > Actinopteri > Beloniformes > Adrianichthyidae > Oryzias > Oryzias sinensis. Next base: position 22,603,590 of record CM074493.1, read on the forward strand.
GTGTTTTTTTCTACTTTATAATGCATTTTTGGGCTGGTGCGACTTATACTCCGGTGCGACTTATAGTCCGGAAAATACGGTAGATCCTGGCTCTTAATGAGACACAAAATCTCAATTGTGCTGATTTTAAGAAAAGTCCAGGAAGGTGTAGAGCAAAGAGAAGTTAAAACAACTTCAACCCTAGTCAAAAATCTGACGTTTCTAGAAATAAGATTTAAAATCTTTGCAAGTATTAAAATTTGAAAAATCAATTCACTTCTACCAAAAAACCCTGAAACATCAATTTTAGTTTTGAAGCATCATCTCAGCGGCATTTTACTTCCTTTTTAAGATCCCACCAAAATAGTGGCGCCCCCTCAGGACCAGTCTATCTTGATTGGCACGGATGCTCAGCTCTCCTGCCTGGTAGAGTTCGATGAGTCCTTCAGAGGCGACTTTGAGCTCCTTTGGCAAAAAGATGACGAGGAGATTTCCCCCAACAACACCGAGCATTCCAGGTAGGATAAAAACCCGATTTTTGTTCATAAGACCAAATGCCATCAGACTCCTTAACAGCTGACAGGAGTCTGAAACAACAAACTCCTCATTGTTCACGACTGTTATTGTCACTTTTGCACATTTGCACTTTTAGAATTGCCACTCGACATCTTGTGTTTTTGTGTGTATGTTGTGTGTGAATTGTTTCAGTTTCCTCTATACTTTTTGGCATTTGGAGCAGACAGAATTTCTTTGTGCAGGGAAACCCGTTTCTTTACTGTGCATATGATAATAAACCCTTTGAATAAGAGCAGACGGCGTTGGAGAGAATGGCGTCTGATTGTTTCTGTCAGCAGATACTTCCTCGAGGAAGGCGTTCTGCACATCGTCAACGTGAGCCACAGAGACCAGGGCGAGTACAGATGTGTGGCTAAGACTCCGGTGGACAGTGACGCGGCGTCAGCCCGGCTCATCGTTTTGGGTGAGTTCACTCTTGGCTTCAATTTGCTCCCCAGGCCAAAAGGATGGCAGCGTGACATCGGGGAAACCCAGAGCGTGCCTTTGTTTGTGCAGCGTCCCGGCTCGTTCCACATCCTCTGAGCCCGGGCCGATTCAGTGGCTAACTCGGCCTTTTCCGACTGCAGAGATTGATGGTTGGATGTTCCCATTGTGATTATTTTAGACGTCCCCGATGCGCCCCAGAGTGTTGTCCTGTCTGAGCGTAAGAACAGAAGTGTGAAGCTGCGGTGGATCCCTGGAGAAGACCACAACAGCTCCATCACAGGTATGAGGGAACACGTTCGCGCCCCCAAGAAGATAGAAACGGGGCTCACACACTTCAGTTGAGTTCCAGCTGAAGCACCAAGTCACAACCGATGTCATCTCAACACCCCACCGGAGAATACAACACAAACTTGAAAAAAAAAAAACAAAGTTGAGAAGACTGTAGTGTTTATCACAGATATTCTTGAACTGTGAGAGACTGAAGGTAAGAAATAGTTTTTTTAATGGTGTAATTGATAAAACAAAAGCTTGCCTTAATACTTTGTCATGTAACCCTTGTTTGTAACGAGAGTTCTTACATTTCCTGTAGGTCAGCATCAGGTCTGAACTTCAGGTAGCTGCTATTTTGGTCCATTCTTCCATACAGAACTCCTCGAGAGCTATGATGTTTTATGGTTGTTGCTTTTGACAGTTGCTCCTCCCGCGCGCCTCAGGAGCATCACATTTATGAACATATATTTGGACAAGCGTTGAGCCACAAGTTTGACGTAAAAACAGGGCGTTGCGAATTTGAAGCGAGAAAATCAGTGTGAAAGTAGAATAAGAGATGGTATCTGCCAACTAAACGGAAGCAGGTTGTCGGCTCAACCAAAAAACAGGGGTTTTATTTGAAAAATTCAAGGAAAGAACCAGCGGTCCTCCAGAGAGGGAGCAAAGTGTTCCGTTTGGGAAAGATGGAACTACGAGGTTTTTGAGATAAGATGGTTTAAAGCTGTAATTATTAATACAAGAATTGAGCTTTTAACAGGAAGCCAATCATAAGAAGAAGCTAAAACTGGTGAAACATGATCCTTTCTACCAGTTCTCATTAAAACCTCGCCTGCAGCGTTTTGCAGCAGCTGAAGGCTTTTTATAGAGTTATACAACAGCCTGGCAGTTGAGAATTACAGGAGTCTAATCTAGACGGAGCGTATATGAAGTGGTGTCGGGAAGTTCTGACTCAGCAAAAATTGTGATGTTTGATTGTGATTTTCTGCGCAGAGTTCGTCATCGAGTTTGAAGAAAACAAGTGGCAGCCGGGCAGCTGGAGAGATCTGCAGCGAGTGCCGGGCAACCACAACTCCGCCGTCCTCGACCTCCACGGCCACGTCGGCTACCGCTTCCGCGTCTACGCCGTCAATGCCGTAGGGGCGGGGCCGCCCAGCAAGCCCACGGAGCGATACCTGACCCCCCCTGCAGGTCTGGAGGCTCAGAGATGATGGGTTTTTGATAACTCTCAGCTGCCTTTGGATTAACTCCACTCTTGTTGAAAAAGCTGCTCTCTGGCTGACGCGCCTCCTTCTCCGACAACGCCGACAAAAATCCATATTTCCTCTTTTGTGCAGCCCCGGACAAGAACCCTGAAAATATCAAAATCGAAGGTCATTTGCCACATGAAATGGATATCAACTGGGAGGTAAGAGCAGGAGTTTTCTCTTTTATTATCTTCTGTCTGCAAATATCGCTGTGCAGCCCCCATTTACAGAGAATTATCGACTTCCTCTGCTGTTTTCAGCGCACACGAAAGCTCTCTTTGAGGGCAGAAATGAATGTTTCATTTGAAATTACCAATAACTTAGGAAATCGAAGGGGCCTGCTTTTGAAATCGATTCCATTCTGTAGCTTAGATCCTCAGAAGAGATGCTCTCTTGCATTTCATCTGTTTAAAAAAGCCCAAAAAGGGGCTTTTTCTTAACCTTCACAGTTGAGTGACGCCTCCTTCCCTTTCATGCTGCCTGGCGTCGCTGTCACGGTTACGTCTCCCCAGAACCCTGCTAATGATTTGGCTTTTGTGCATAATAGGCCTCTCTCTGCTTCTCGCAACCTGACTTTTGTGAGGAGAAGAAGGTGTTTTCATCTGCAGGAGATGAATCGGAGCAGAAGTTTCTGGTTCTGCTGTGTCATTAGACATCGGGCTGAAGCTTCTCTCACTGTTCCGTGTACAGCCCACTGCCCGACTTGTCATTTAGATCCTGCAGAAGCTGTGATATTTGACAAAACTTGAAAATTCCTGTTGGCTCCACCAAACTTTCCTCTCTTCTGCTCCGCTCTATTTCAGCCTCTGTCGCCCATCGAGCACAACGGCCCCGGTTTGGAGTACAAGGTGAGCTACAGGCGGCAGGACGTGGAGGACGAATGGAAGGAGCACACCGTGAAGCGCCACTCCTTCGTGGTCAGGAACACGCCCACGTTTGTGCCGTACGAGATCAAGATCCAAGCCAAGAACCACCAAGGCTGGGGCCCTGAGCCCAAGATGGTGACAGGATACTCCGGAGAGGACTGTGAGTTTTTTGTTTCTGTGAAGCGCTCCTTCCAATGAAAGATCTGCAGCATCACGTCAGTTGATATGACTCCCACCAGTTGTCAATAATAATATTAGCTTATTTAACGACACATTACAGATGGTTAAAAAAGCCAGAATTAGCCAAAGGCTAGTGTTTATCTGTAGTTCCTTAGCCGTGATGGAAAAAAAGCTCAGATACATATACAATAAAATACATATACAAACACTTCCTAAACATTTAGATAAAATATGACATCACAACATTTAGTTTTTTGTTTCAGCTGCAGAAACGAAACCAAAAACTCAGTTGGGACTATAAAAACAAACAAAACAAAAATAAGTATTTAACAATTTAACATAGAAGATGTTGCTAAATAACACACTCTGACTCAGCGCAAGTCTTTGACCGTTTCTGCAGGAAACACGAATCAGGTGATTCTGACGAGGAGAAAAGCGGCTTTGCACAGATTTGCTACACTTTACTGTAGTAACGTCCAACAAGCTCACTCCTGATTGTCGAGAGTGGTTGCCATAGAAACGATGACTCAGACCGACCTGCTTACTGATGATGTCTGGCACCACCACAGCGGCGATTTGCAAAGCTGCTTTTCTCTGTGACAGAATCGGCGGATTTGCATTGATTCAAAAAGCGAAAGGCTGCTAGTCTCTGCTTCGAACCCACGGGAACTACGCTTGAAGAGTTACGGTAATTCAAAGGATGTCAACACTAGAGCTGAAGCTCTGGTTTAAAGGATTAAACATCCGTACAATAAAAACCGTTATTAAAAAAAGAGTTTAGGTTTGAAGTTGAAGTGAAGGATCCAGACTTTCTCAAACAAACAGCTGATCTTTCTTCTTTGCCGTAGCTTTCTTCTGGACTTGTCCTCAGGAGGTCCGCTCAGGTTGTGACCCGTTTTCTGCCTGTCCTTTGTCAAATGTGACGTTCTGGAACAATAGTTCAGTTCCCTTTATCATTCATAGATCTAGCTTTAGTTGACGATCCCTTCAGAATGTTTGGTTTGTAATGGTTTGTCTTTAAATAAACCGCCCCTCTCTTATTCTTTTGAGCTTATTTTTGCACATTTGCCACACCGAAGTGATTCACATCATGAACGCTTTGAAAATGTCTAAACTTGCCTTCATTTTGTTTAAAATATTGTATTTCCTTCTTAAATAAAAAACTCGATTACGATTTGAGCATCTAGAAAATTCAATCCATTATTATAATTATATTATTATTTGTTCATTTCTTTATGTGTTACAAAAATATCGGCCTCTGGATCGGCACACACTCAAAATCAAGTAGGGGCCAGAAAAACCTGACCGGGACATCCCTAGTTTGAATCATTGTGTAGCTGAAATCCATGAGTTTACAAGTTTTAGAAGAAAATCTTTGTTGGGATTTGCTGTAAAGCTTCCCCACACTATTATACTCCCTCCACCGTGTTTGACTGTTGTTCTTCCTTCAGTGTGTTAGTCTGACTCTTGGTTTAACAGGACAAAGATCTCCCAGAAAGTTCCTCTTTCTGTCCACCTAATTGACCAAACATTTTGATAAGATAAGACTTTATTTATCCCATAATGTCTGCCGCAACAAAAAAGACCTCCAAATAGCAAAAGTGACCTTCAAGCAAAAGTAAAGTGACTGTCAGGTTTAACAGTGCAACATTATAAAAGAACAGTAGAACATCTGCAACCTGCACGACAAAGTTCATTTACCCACAAATAAATAAAAATACACACCAAAACTAAATTGGACAAACTTAGATGTTTTTTGTTAAATTTGAAACATTGTTGTTGCTCAGCAGTGTCTTTCTCCTCAAAGTTTCCTGTGAATCTCTTTCGGTCCAAAAGCCTCTTTAACACAGTGGAGCGGGGAACTCTGTTCTTAAATTGTCTTCATGTGGGGGAATAACTCACTGTGGTTCTGTGCAGTTTCAAAACTGCCAACATTTCTTAGACAGAACTTCAAATTGCTGTATTTTCTATGCTGCAAGGGGCCCTTGAAAAGCTTTAACTTCTCTTAAAAAAGGTGACAGTGCGCTTTAATAAAGTCTGACTGACTGACGGACTTAATCTGACTCCTTTGTCTCGCTTCATGCGCCTTATATATGGTGTACATTCAAAAATAAACCTTTCATTGGACAATATTTCCTAAACGCAATTATTTCAAATGGTGTTTTTGCTCATTGGGATCAAGTATGTGTGGCAAATGTACAAAAAATGCATTCAGATAAAGGAGGTGATTACCATCACACACAGTCTGGTCTCTCTGTTGATTGCATGTTCGTGTCTGCAGTTCCCTCAGCTGCGCCCGACGACGTTGCCGTGGAAGTGATGAACAGCTCAGTGGTCAAGGTTACCTGGAAACAAGTACCCAAGGACAAGCTGCACGGACACCTGGGAGGCTACAGGGTAAAACCAGAGAGAAAAGCAACTTTGCTTTCAGACACAGTTTAAACGGAGGTCTGACCTCGCTCTTAGGGCGCGCTTCTGCTGCCCCACTCTGTCTCCTCTGCTGACCAGCTCATTGTTTACCCTGCTCGCACCTCACAAAGTGACCCACGACAGCCCCCCTCTGCACAAATACATATGTAAGACGTGACTCGTTTGTGTCGCCCGCTTGTAGGTAAACTGGTGGCGTATGCGCAGCCTGCTGCACTCAAAGCAAAGCCAAGGAGAAAGACACACGGCGGCCTTCCCGGGCAGCCGGAGCCACGGCACAGTTTCGGGCCTGGTGCCCTTCTCCGAGTACAGCCTCATCGTGATGTCCTTCAACGGGCGAGGAAACGGCCCGGGCAGCAAAGCCGTCAACTTTAAAACCCCAGAGGGAGGTGAGTTTCCAGAACTGCAGGGAAAATGAGAGGATAGCGGGGAAACGTAAAGCCAAGCACTAACATGTGATTTTCTCTTCCCAATAGTCCCTGAGAAAATCCCTGTTTTTAGGGTGGCGGATGCTCAAAAGCGGTCCATATCTCTGGCCTGGACCCCTCCCCTGGAGCCAAACGGGATTCTGACAGGGTACCTCCTGGAGTATCAGCTCAGTATGTATCCCTATGCTTTACATTGATTCCCAATCAGTTCAGGCATTTTTTTTTTTTTGTCTTCAATTAGGGCTGGGCGATATAGAATTTTATTTTTTTATTTTTTATAATGATGTAGATTTTTTTCATATCAGGCGATAACGATATATATCACGATATAAACCAAATAACAGCTTTGGCCAAATTTTGAACACTCTATTGCTCATAAGAGCTGTGTAATCATAGCATAAAAGTATTTTATAGATGCTATGAACATCTTTATTGTCATGTTACTGTGTGCAGCTGCTCAACACACTGCTCTACTCTAAAATGATGTGGTATATGGTACTGTATATACACATGTATAGCTTCTCTACCTTGATAAAGTCTTTAAAGCAGGGTAGAGTATCTTTCCGTCTCACATGATTTGATACGCATTTTGATACATGATCTACAAATGGATACGTAACAAATAAACATGGATATGTAAAATATATGATACAGTTTCATTCTTTAACCTAAATGAATATAATATAGATATACATTATTCGTTCAGCATTTAAAACTACAAATGATGCCGACAAGACGCCATGACGCCACGGAGACACTTTGATTTAACAACCATTGTTAACAATTTAAGAAGTATTATTATTGTTTGGGGTTCTATTAAGACATTTATTAGCATTAGAGATGTCTCACACAAGCCCAAGTGTTCAGAAGCTTATAAGTTTGATTAACTAACTTAACAAGTTAATAGGCTTTAATGAATGTGTAAGATGCTAGTAAGATATTTATTAGCATTTTAGATTTCTTGCAAATACTTGAAAGTTTTAATAAGATTTATTAACATCTCAAGTCAGACCATTGTCTTCAAAGCCCATATTACTGAACTGCTTATAAGCTTAACAAATGTATTAATTAACTTTGTCAACAGTTTATTAAATGTTTTGCAGCACTTCATCTAAAGTGGGGAATGTTTTTACCACAAACAACCACAAATCATAAAGCTTGTAAAAAGAACTTTATAACATTAAAACAGACTAAACATACATGATTTTACATATGTAAAAGAAATATAATAATTTAATTTAGACAAATTAAAAAAAAAACCTAGAAGGGGCCGGTGTCGGATGACGCTAGCATCATAGCTAAAAAGGATAAAGTATTAGCATCTTTCCTGAGTGAAACGTTCATTGCAAATCCCATCACCAGGATTCAATGCCAACTGTATTCAACCACTGTTGCTCTTTTTTCAAGTCCACTGGAAAGTTGCACAAGCCAGTTATTTTTAAAGACCGAAGGCAGGAGCCATGCTAAAGCTAACACGCTAACGACGGACCGGTACAGAATCAAAGATGGGCGGGGCTTTTTTTTTTCACCTGTGTGAAAGCTTATAGAAAATCTAAGAAGCCATTCAAGTGGCTGAAAGCGAGAACGCCTGTTTTGCTGATGAGTTTGACAGATTCATTAGCCAATGAATCACAATGAAGTGGTTGACCTGCCCCATGTTTGATTCTTTACCGGTCCGTCATTAGCGTGTTAGCTTTAGCATGGCTCCGTATCGCAAAAAAAATGGAAACTGAATTGACTTCATTTTGCTTAAGCCAGAAGTGAGACATTTTCTATGAGTCCAGTTGGTGCAGTCAATAACCTCAACATACCACGAGTTCAGGCAGCATAAACATATTAGAACAAAGTTTACATGTTTACTGTTGCATCGTGAGTTAGAATCCAGGGTAAAAATGATGGAGGTTTCCTTCTTTTGAGCAGACAACAGATGAATCTTTGTCCTGCTGCAGATTGTTTAACCCATAAACCTTGAGATGGAAAGACAAACGGCTGTTGAGCACGAGTCAGATGTTAGGAAATATGTCGGCCTTTGCTTTACGATCATGCACGCTGCTGACTAAGAATGCTGTCCGCTCTAACAGAGCAGGTTGGATTGTATCACGCTTTCCGGGGACGCCATCACGGAACACCTACTTTTTTTCCACCCCCCCCCCGTACTTAAGTAAAAGTCATAACAAAGATAATGACCGACTTCCAATAATGTCTTGGCGCTGCATTTCCTGGCTAATTGAGTTTGATTTGGTGGCTGCACAGGAGGGCCAAGCTTCTCGCCGCATTTCAGGGGGAGGACGTTCCGGTGCGCCGTAGCAATTAAGTTGAAGGACTCTTTGAAGTGTGACTTCTTTTTTAATTTTTTTTTAATAAAAGTCCCCTTGATGGGAGTCATGTGCAAAATGTGAGGATAATCCAGCCAGCTGTAACTCTATCAGCAGCGACACAAGTGAAGTCCTAAACTGACTTCAATATCCTCCCAAGAAAAGAGAACTTCAGGGTTTGCAGCGTTAAAGCAGAAATATTCCATTTGCATCATTATGCAGATTTTAGAGACTTGACGGCATAGTGGCTTCGTTTGTAACACACTGGACTGAAATGTTCCCAACATCAGAGCTGGAAATGACCTTGGCTTCAGTTCACTCTGCTTTCGCTCTCAGGCTGTTCTCGGTGTTGCAGATTCTTGGCGGGTGGGATTCTTCACAAGGCCAGCCATATTTGGCGCCACTCAGCTGACGAATATTTGGAAATGCTCTTGTTTGCTGTGAAGAAAAGTGCCAAAGTTTACAGCCTTGAGCCAGTTCACTCTATAAGATCATGTGCTCAAACTGTCAGGCCAAAGTCCTCTGGAGGGGGATGGGACGCTTCGAAGACGTCGATCTAAAGGCAGCATCTTTCCAGAGCTCCTTGGTTTTCGTTCTTTGCAAGATGTCTTTTCAGTCTCGTGTCGGTATTTTCTGAAATATCGATTTAGGCTGCTCTAACCCTTTAACACCAGAGTGTCTGTGTTTACATTCTTTCCACTACTGTAACTCTTCAACTGTTGATGTAAATAACATAATTCCTGCCGATTCTAGAGCACTGATATGCAGCGGTTATACGCGATCAATGTAAATGAGGCGACCGTCGCTGTGAAAAGCAGCTTCGAACTATTACGCAACTCTTTTACATTTGTAAATCAGAAACAACTCATTCAAGTTGATTGCAAAAACCGTCAAAGATTTACGGTTTGTCGAAGAACACGTTCTGTAGGTGTCACCGAAAACACCTTCGGTGTTGAGCACTTTTTCAGAGAAATGGATGCTAAACTGAAGAGTTTTTCACAGGAAACTGTACTAGATTTAAATACCGGTTCACCCAAACAATGGAGCAGGGTGGATGGAGCCTGCTCTGTGTAGTTCTCTGAGAACAGGGGTGCCCAATGTCCAGATCACTCTATGACGATTGACTGATCAATAACAAAGTATGGGATTAGAAGTGTGGGTAGATTGAGGCCATTAAAAATAAACCAAAATCATCATCCTCACTGCGAAGTATGTCACTTCACTGACAACAGCCAACAATACATACGTCATTGCACATGCATGTTCCCACTTAACTGAGTGCTATGCTCCGCTAGCAGATATTACATTTTTCTTCTTCCTAAACTTTAGAAAGATGTAAATGTTCAATCGTCAGACTACTAACCGTGGATGTAGCTGCTAATGAGCCTTATTTTTTTCTGGACTTGCCAGAGGTCAGTCGCTCGAAAAGACCCTCGAACAGAACACACACGGAACGTTTCTGTTTTATCATTGTTGACATGACAACTATGAACACACGGGTCCAATTTAACAAGCTGCCAGAACCACCTTTTTAGGAATTAACTTACTTGATATCTTTAGTGCTCTACAAAGGGTTTGTAAACAACCTTGTTTTTAAATGTTAAATTTTATCACTTTTGATCAGCACTGATGCATTCATGTAAGGATTTATGGGCAAATCCCTTTAGGCGTCGCCACAGCAAATTAGATTCACTGATTGTGGTTTGGCAGAGATTTCTGCTTCACCCAACTCTGTATTTTATCCGGGCTGGGGACCAGCACAGGGGGACCCAGACTTGGATTCCCCTGTGGCTACATTGTTAGGCAGTAGAACCAAGGGTCTTCCCAAGGACCCACACTGTTTACCGTGCCTTTTCACTAACAGCTATCCAGATGCTTGGCAGACATGATCACTTGAACGTAGAAAACCGACCATTTCTTTGACCATTTTTCCTAGAAGACAGCAGATCACGTTTCCTAACCTCCCTTCCAGTCTTTACTACTCTGTAAGAGTAAGTACTTTTTTGTGCAAGTTTCCTTGTTTCCCTGGGACGGGAGTAGACGATGCAAAGACTCTAAGGTCCATGTTTATTGATTTTTAAAGATTTTGATCACAACCCAGCATCTGTGAAGCTACGAGCAGATGTTTTTATAACCACCGCAGGGTTTCTGAGGCTAGTTGGTAATTCTGAGAAGGTGCTCATCAGTCTGGGAGCCCCTCAGGACACCGACCTCCTGCAATCTATCTTTTGGACAAATCCCAGTTATTGTGAAGAATTTACCCAAATCATCTCTGGTATCATGGGTTATGATCACGTCCCATCATAGCTGAATACTTTCGACATAACTATTGGTCTTTTTGTTTTGCGCCAGTCAACGACACAGAGGAGGCGGGGCCTCTCCAGACGGTGAACATCAGCAAACCCGACACTACCAGGTGGCACCTGCGGGACCTGGAGCCTTTGAGCAAATACAGGTTCCAGCTGCGCTCCTGCACCAGCATGGGCTGCGGATCCATCGTCAGCTTGGAGAGCACAACCTTGGAAACAAGTGAGTCCATTTAACGTCAAGAAGAACGCAGCTTCATAACGGCGAGTGCTCTGTTATCCACATGTCCCCTCAAACTGTATTTCATGCTAAATGAATAATCATAAAAAGCCAGCATGTAATCTTTGTAAACGCACTCAGTTTTTACACACCGGGGCCATGAATTATTGAACACGGAATACAGAGGGGAGCTGGTTTCTGATGACTGCAAAAGCAGCGCAGAGGCAGATTCTGACAGCATAAATAACTGTTTTTAATAAACAGTCACCTGGAAGAGATCTTTCTGCAGCATCTGAGCGCTCAGCAATAATTTCCTGTTTGCTGGAGGAATCTTCTCTATCTCTCTTGATAGTGCAATCGCTGATCTGCGTGAACATGATCACAGTGAGAATGACTCGTCTTTTTGTGTAATGACTCGCAATTTTGTGCAGCTGTTGCGTGTTTGCATTTTCTGGCCCGAAAGCCTTCGCTCTCTCCATGAATGCACTGTGCACCTCTTAATACTGATTGCGCTCTGATGCCTCTAAATTGTGTGTCGCTTTCAGATTTGGCTTTGATCATGCAGCGTGTCTCATGAATGTGTCTGTCTGTCTGCTTGTCCTCTGTCCTTCTTTTTCCTTTCATTTTTGACCTGCAGCTTCCGCTTTGGCTTCCACTGTTGGCCTCAGTATGTAGATGTGTGTTTGTGCAGTAAAGGCCATGTCATACCAACAAAGGAACTCTTAACCACTGAGCTTTCCCACCAAAACCTTTATGTCCTCTTTAAGTCCAGGGTTTGCTTTGTTTTGCAGTTGTAAAGCTCACCTCAACTCCATTGTGGACTAAAAAGAAGTCTGGTACCATATTTTCTGCACAATAAGGCTCATCGGATTATCCGGCGCACCGTCATTGAATGTCAACTTACATACCTATGTCATATATAAGGCTCACCGAACTATAAAGCGGCAGTAAGCAAGACAAAATAAGTTAGAGATAAGTCTTTCAGTCAGACTTTATTAACTGCATTCATAGTAACTGTAGAACTTGTTTGTAACACATTACATTAGCCACATTAGCATATGCATAATACCTGTAACTCCCAACTTTGTTTACAACAACAAAAAAACCAGACTGATACCGCTAAAACAAACGTTGCTGTAGCTACGCTAACTCCCAACCTTGTTCATAATGGAGTGGATTTTTATAAGGCTTTTAAGTGTGTCTTATAGTGTGGAAAATACTGCTATCTTCTTGGGAACAAGGGTTTATCTTTACCCGCAAGGGAATTTTAGTGTGGTTCACTTCAGTGTGAATGCAAAGAGACTTTCCATGGGAAAAAAAAGAACTAATTGGGGAAAATAAGTGTAAAGTTCCAACAGATGCTGAAACAGCAGAGATGTAAAGTGGATTCAAATATTATTTGATGGGAGCATTGGCTGTGGTTAGGAGCAGGACTGGGACAACATGGGCTAGGTATCACCAATAATATCATATCCAGCCCTATCAAACACAGTCAATGGTTTGTAAATAAATATGTAAAATTTCAAACTCTTCCAATAGCCAGCGCTTTTACACATGATCTTTATTACACAGTAATTGGGTCATTTTTAGGGGGAAACCCCACTGATCCACTTGACTTCAAACCGCATCTATTATTACTATACAAATCTGGAAAAACACTTGTTTTCATATAAAAGCTGCTAATAAGTTTGAAATCTTTGATACCTCAAACAATGTATTAAGTCTAAAAAAAAAGACTTTAAAATAAATAATGCTCAACTGATCATTGTTAGTTTAGTGCACTTCACGTCTCTCTTGATAGCAGTGTGTGAAAGCAAACCAAACTAGAGAAATCAGGGACATTTTTAGCAGCACCACATGTTCAAAGTGAGTTTGTAGGACAATCCCATAGCGAATGATGTTGATGTTGGTATGACATGTTCTGCTCTTTTTGATTTTTCCTAGTTAGTATTTGCATGCTTCAGGTTTAGAGGACTGGTTTTGCATGATAGAGCTGAGAAGCTTGCAGCGGCTCTGGATGCTCGTCTGCAAATAATCAACCTCGTCATCTGCAGAGAGCCCTCCGTGCCTCCCTCCATTAGAAAAATGTCAGCTTCCACACACGTAAACTTTGTGGCTCCCTCTCTAATAGCACTGCTAATGAGTAACCTTATTAAAAATTCATATTAATCTTGACTCATTAGCAGCTGTAAACGAATGTTGACGTTTGTGCAAATGACAGCGGAAGCAGTGATTTCTGTCGGACTCAAGCTGAGGTAATAAATAAGAACCAAGTAGGAAGGCTCCAGACATGCCACACATCTCTCTTTTTACTTTTGTTCTTCTTAAGTTAAATATAATTTCAATCCTCCAAAGTTCCCCAAAAAGAGAAAATTGTGTCAATAATTTACAGCACAAAAAAGAAACAAAATGAAAAAATATATATATCTGTTCAAGATGTTGTTTAAGTACATTTAAAAAGAGCAAATTCACAAAATTAGCAGCGCTTCACTTCAGCAGCAACTTGGTATGGCTGCTATGGTATGACTCACTTTCACTCCTAATTAACGTGGAAATATTTCTCTCTTCTAATTTGTGTCTTAATTAAAGGAGAAGATTGGCCTTTGACTTTTAGATTAAACCATGATCATGTCTCTACATCAAAAAGCCTGTCAGGTGTTCACTCACCATTTTATAAAATCGCCTAACTTTAAAACAAAATTTGTATTTATTCAGAGTTTAGTCCCCACAGCTTTGGGATAGTCCTATTAGGGCACAACTCATAAAATAAGATGGCATCAGGTTTACCAAAAATGGCAGCAGTTTATAGTAAAGCCTTATCTTAACGTGCGCCAGACAACCTGCTCCATGCTAGTCCATCATGTCTGTTCTTTATTTAACCCTTTAACACTGGAGATGTGGGGGACTATACCTAAATAACAAAGGCTTTTTGACATATCGTAACTCTTTGACCTTTTACGCGATTATCATGAATCGGCGAATATTGACGCTGGGGAAAAGTGCCTTTGCACTTTGCATATCGACTTTCCACCAATATGTAACATATTCACCTGATTAACACTGATTGGGTAAATACATCACTACTGTAAAAGGCTATATCAACGCAAGGCGGCTTTCTCAGTTAGAATCCGCTGGAATTACGTTAAGCGCGTAAACAGTTAAATAGATCCGGTAGTCTAAAGAATGTCATCTCTAGAGCTAAAGCTGCAGTGATGGAGGGTTAAGCTTTGGTCGCACTCTGATGTCAATATAATACCTTTTCTATAAAAAAGGTGAACTCTGCCAAATAAAGTCTGGGGGTGAAACGCCTATTCTCAGGCAGGAATAATATTCACAGTTTGAGTCTTAAGACTAGGCCTGCAAAATAAATCGAAAGTTTACCCTCATTGCAATATCGGCCTGTGCGATACGCCCATCGCAAAAAAACAGCGATAAATGGTTAGACATGCTAAAACAATCTCATGCTTGAAGTATTTAACAATACAAAGAGAGCCCTTTACACATTTGACCAATCAGATGGAGACTCTCCATGTCGCTGATCAATCAAATGGAGCCTTTTTCTTTTAGATTCCTACTTCTTTAGTTGACATTTTGAGTATAGTTTAAGGTATGCTGACTTTTATTTACGTAAAACTGTTGTAGTGAAACGGAAATTATTTATTTGTTGTTTTCCTATTTGCTCATGTATTGCAAGTCATATCATCATCGCAATATCGATCGCTAATAGCCAATATTGCAGGTTTTCCTCAAATCGTATAGCTCTGCTCAAGACGCCATCAGAGAGGAGCGACAGACGTAAACAGATGTAAACAGATGTTAAGGTTGTTTCTAAGTAGATCTATAGCCACTACCTGTAGTTGTGAGAAGCATGTGTGCTAACAGTAGACTGTAGCTCCTCCCACCCCTAATTTTTTACTTAAAAGTGATAAC
The DNA here is from genome assembly GCA_037389245.1 of Oryzias sinensis. NCBI lineage: Eukaryota > Metazoa > Chordata > Actinopteri > Beloniformes > Adrianichthyidae > Oryzias > Oryzias sinensis. The sequence goes on from CM074493.1 coordinate 22,618,757, forward strand.
CAGAGGGTTTGTCTTTCTTTTAGGCATTACATCTCCCACCTCACCTCCAAGCAGTCCAAAGTCACGAGTGACCAAACCCACTCGATCCACAATAGGTAGAGCTGGAGCACATCTTCTCACATAAAAACACATGGATCTGATGAAAGACAACAAACATGCTTTTATGTCCCGCTCCTGAAGCTCAGGTGGTTTCCCATTGGAAGAAAAAACAAAACAACTTAAACTCTTGAGTTATTTTCTGTTTAAAGGTTTAAAATGAAAGGGAACAGCTGTTCTTTACTGTTAGCTGGTTTAATATCTCTGCTGCACCGCAGGGAAATCTACAATACGAGATCTATATCCCAATTCGACAGAGCGCAGTCATCTGAACACGACAAATACGTCTAATTGGAAGTGATTGATTTGTTGGGCCCTGGTTCCACCGGCACGCACGCCAGCATATTGACCCAGCAGTCACCTGAGATTTCCCTGTAAATCTTCAACGGGGTGGGCGGCATGGTGGCTCTGCGGCGGGAGAAAGCTGCTTGGAGGGGGCGTCGACATAAAGGGGGTGATATTTATACCACACTTAGATAAGTGAAGGTTGATGAAGGATTCCGTATCAGTGTTTTGTCCTTCTATACCAAAGCCCTCTCAGCTCTGATCTGCAGCCCCCTGCTGGCCGAGCAGCTGCTTCAAACCACGGATAATTACGGGGTGAGGAAAGCAAGCACTGCTTTCCGTCACAGGTTCAGCAAAGGAGGACAGCAGAGTCTCAGGCTCGTCCATCAGGATCAGTGGCAGAGTGTGAGCCACACGTCGGGGTGGATGACTCAGGCGCAGGTGTTGTTGCGATCAGAGTTATCACCTAAAAGAATATCCAGCACCTGAGCTGCAGACTCACAGCAGGATGTGCATGCTGGCAATGCTGAAATAAAGTTTCTGCCTGCTTTACGTAGCCTGCCGTGGAAACACACGTTCTCCACGTTAATGATGTACATCTGCCGCAGCATAAGCACATTTATGAGTTCTTGGAATGATGCGTCATTCGCGAACAAATTCTCTTAAAGGAGGCTTTAACCCTTTCATGCCTGAAATCATTTGTAATTGAATAAAAAAAAAATCTTTATTCTCCCCCACATTCGCACCAGTCCCCCCACACCATCATACTTCTGCCACTAACAGATGTGAAGTATTTAGGTTTACAAACTTTACCCTAAAAGTCCTTCATCGTCTAAAAACCCTCACAGAACTTTATAGATTTTACCTGCAGGCCAGGACTGGGAAAGTTCAAGACACAATCCTCTTCTTGGCTAAAACTAGTCTATTTATGTACCACGAGTATAATTGGTCTATACTAAATGTGAGGCAGTGTACTTATAGTTTACTTTTTATATACTATCTATACATTATAAACTGAAATGTTCCAGTTTAGTCCGTAGAAGTATTCATTTGTTATACTTCCTACACCATACTTGCATGGTCTGTAGCGCACTTGCTATACTCAATCCAGATAGTTCTCTATAATGTATAGATGGCATATAAAACTTGATTCTGGTAAACAGCCGCTTTAAGGCCTGTTCACACCGGGACGAATTTCGCCCTTTGTTTAGTCACCCCCTCGTGACTAAACAAAGGGCACCAATGTGAGTGTGCACACCGACTTGAAAAACGCCACGCGTAAAAGCATAATTTTTTTAAAAATGCCTCGGGTTCTTTTTTTTGGTTTGACGCGCCGCGTCAAAAACTATACGACCAATGAGAATGGCGCTTTTGCACACTTGTCTGGAGCTTCTGAAGTTACAGTAAAACACAACTTGGGGGCGCTCAAACCCCAAAACTGTCTTGCTGAGCACACATACGTCACGGCAAAGAAGATATACGCCGTGTGGCGTCTACACTGCCGCGAAGAAATAAGATGAAGAAGAAGCACTCTAAAATATCCCCGAAAACGCTCATGATACATTTTCAGCTCTTGTACCAGTCGATGAAACTCCCCATGTTCTTATCTTCTCGTAACTATGGGATGTACCCAAAATCGGCGTCTTTTCCTGCGTCTTTCACCATTCAACAGAACAATAATTTCTTCATCGCTGGAGCTGGAGCTACTGGGAATGAATTTGCATGTTCACTCGGCTCATCGTCAGCGAAAATCGCTTGGGTGTGAATACAAAAAACGTCTTGAAAAACGCTGGCAAATAACGCGCCGATATTCGTCCCGGTGTGTACGGCCCTTTAGGTTTCCTCATTTGGATTTGTCAAACACAAAAACACTAGGATCGTCAGCACTAAGACTCATGGCTACAAACACAAATGGCTATGCTGCTTATTGCACAAATGCTGCTCTGGTAAACATTTTATCATCAGAGATGTCATCGGTGATGGCTAAATAACACTGGGTCGTTGATCTACCGAAACTCTTTGGATGTAAGAATCAAACAGTTTGTGATGTGGAGAAGATATGCAACATGCATAATGGCGCAGAGCTGCTTCTATTAACTGATTTATACTAATTGCTTTTTTTCTGCCTCCGAATTCTGTTCATATTACATTTATTGTGGAAACGGTTGAAGAGGTATAATAGTTGAAAGAATGTCAACACTGGAACCTAATGCTTTGGTATTAAATGGTTAAAAATTTAAAAAATGAACAGATTTCCAATAGAATAAGATTATTGACCAAGAAACAAAAGCAAAAAAAAATTAGCTCCAGATTCTGAATTTTTGTCAATACAGGATGTAATAAGTTAATCAATCTTCTCATGATCACAGTGATTCGAGTTTTACTCCTCTTTGGAATGATTGTCATTCTTAAGATCGTCTTCCAGATAAGAATGTAAACTAAACCAGTAGAGACTCAAATCTGAACATGTATGACGTATTTAAGGCCAATAAATCAGACTCGATAAGAAAGAAAAGACAGTGTAGGATGTCAGCCTGTCAGTCAAAGTGTCTAATGAAGTTTTGATCAACTGGGACAGTTCTTCGAAAGATGCATTAACTGTAATTCTTTATGTCAAGTCAGCCTGCAGGGAGGAGCGTTATCACGGTTGCCATGGTGATTTGGGCTTAAGCTCCATACCAACTTTGCTGGCGCAATTGTGCACCAGCGCCTGCTCTTTCAGAACTCATTGACGCATTCCTCACGACCTCCACAGAGCGGCGAGAACATCTTTCATCGCTTCCCTCTCTAACACCTCTTCTCCCCATCTTGTCTCATTAACGCGTCAATGCCAGCTCTGCTGAACGTTAGCTCAGCCGCTGCCGACACCTCTGCCAACATCAGCTGGATGTTCGGAGGAGAGCACGCTCTCTTTCATATCGCGTACGCTAACAAACGTAAGCTCCTCTGACCTCTCCTTTCATTCCCTGCCTGTTGTGGAGTAGAAGAAGTAGTTCAATCAGCACTGCAGCTTTGTTGTCGTCTTTTCACCCATTTCTGCACAACCGTGACTCGCCCCCTCTGCACAGGTGAGGGTCGCTGGCAGATATCAGAGGCTCTGAACACCTCTAAGACCTTCTACATCATTGAGGGACTCGAGCCCGACTCTGAGTACTCTGTGCGCTTCATTCTTTACAGCTGGTTTGATAACGCGAGTATATTTGAGGACGTTTTCATGACCAAAGGTGAGCAGGAGACAAACATCAGGAGAAAGGGGAGTAGAAAAGTAGAAGTAGTCCTCTCCCTCCTCCCTCAGAGTGTCCTTCACAGCGTCAGTCGAATTTAATTCACCACACCAGGAATTACATTTGTTCAGCGTTCCTTGCTTGATTAATTAGACAAGCCGGATTAGCTGTTTAATATTAATCCGAGAGCGTTCGAGCCGCGTCAGAGCGGCTTTATCGATGTAAACATTTAATCAGATGTCGGGATGAAAAGGCCAAGGCGAGTCAAAGTCACCGGGCTTCGCTCTCCGCAGGTCTCGCCAGCGTCCACACAGGAATATCCAGCCAGGGTTGGTTCATCGGCCTGATGAGCGCCATCGCTCTCCTCACACTCGTCGTCCTGATCGCCTGCTTCGTCAACAGGAACAAAGGCGGAAAGTATTCAGGTACGTACTCCACTCACAGGCCCACCACCTGGTCTGAATACTAATACCTGCCCGCAGTGTCGTTCTGTTTCCGATCTGAGGCTCATTTGTCTGGAAAAAATGATCCCAGAAGTCATTTCAGGAATAGGTTTTTGTCCCGGAGCCACAAAATGACTTTAATGCAAATGTCGACATGAAGGAGAGGAGCATTTCTGCCTGTATGTTAAGCATTCCTGCTTCAGAAAACAAGCCAGAATGTAGATGATGCAGGAGCAGAGATGATGCGTTGCTATTGGGTTTTCTCATTGGCTTGCTGTAGATTCTACAACTAACAGACACCCTGCAAGTTGATGCTTCAATTTCTAAACCATGTTGTATTTCTGCAGCATTTGGATCTTTCAGGTTTTGTTTTTTGTCAATAAAGCAGCAAAACGTTTATGTAGTTTGTGTAGCTGCGTTCACACCAGCTTAGGCAACATGCGTTCAAGCGACCACTTTTAATGAAAAGTCTATGTAAATGTGTAAATGCACAATCCTTGGATTCAAAACTTGCGTTTTCAGGCTCTACCTACAAAACATGCAGCCGTCGAACATGCGATGAAAGTTTAAAAAGTTGAACTTTTACCTATCAGGGACTCGAAATCGATAGTGATGTATGGGTATTGTCCTTTTCAAAACACGGAAGTGCAAACTGTTTGAAAATCAATCATGAAGAAGAAATGTAATCGCTGCAATTTTATATGAACCCATTCACAGATGCTGGAAAGCATCAGCAAAACTGAATAGAACACAAGTGATTGACATGTCCACCGAAATCCCGTTTTTCTATGGTAATGGTAGTATGAAATCTGTCGAGTAGGATTACAGCTGGTTTATGGCAGTGAAACCACTCATCACACACTATCAATACAGGGACTGCTATATACCTTGGTACCAGTATCAACTTGGTAACAACTTTCAGTACCCATCCCTACCTGGGACATACAACCAAACACTTCTTAATCCTCAGGTTTTCCAACTCTTCTGGAAAATTGTATGTCAAGTTCTGCCATTGGTTCATTTTTCAGGTCTAAGGTGGAGTTGACGCTGATTTTCTTTCATTTTCTGCATAGTCAAAGAAAAAGAAGACCTCCACCCAGACGTGGAGTCCCAGGGAATAAATGACGACACTTTCTGCGAATACAGGTAACCCCCTCAACCCCTCACTGCAGCCCACAGGGTAGGTTCCTAACAGTAACTCCTCTTTGCCTTTTCTCTTCTCGCTTAAAAGACCTCCCAGAATCCTGGAGGTTCACGCAGAGTCTCATACCTCGTCTGCTGGCGACATTTGATGGACAGGGTAACTGAGCAGTGTGAACAGCGGTGGTTCATCCCCGCTGTTTACACATAAGCGTTGTCAGAGTAGTGCAGTCGTAGATTTAGATTCCGTGTCGTGTTTGTGAATGTGCCTCAAAGAAGACCGCTGCCCTCCTGGAGAACAGGCAGAACTTTTTTTCCCTTGGTGCTTCACTTCTCCTCGTGACTCAGATCTCCACAGACGTGAGAAAGACGAAGCTGAATTATAAATTCAGCTGCATTTTGAAGAAAAAGTTTACATTTTTGTTGGTTTAAAGACTGTTGCAAGTCCAGAAAACGTTTTTCATGTTCTGTTTTTATGGCAGTTGCTTGCCATTTAAAAAGGCAATTTACATTGACTCAGTAAAATATATTGAAGGTGATGCAGAACATCAAATCCAAAACATTTCATTAAAAACCCAACAGAAAAAGAAAATTTAACATTTTTTCTTTTAGCGCGTTAAACAGATTAAGCCAAAATATATTTTTTTTCATATCAAAATTTGAATAAGTTGTATTTATTTTTAAATTTCAAAGTAACTGTCAATACATAGAAAAGCACAGTAATTTTCACACTGAAGCGCCAACTTAAAAGCCTTAACTGATTTCCAAGAAGGACAATGCACTTTATAATCCATTGCACCCTTTTATATGGATACATTCTAGTTTTATTCACTGATGTCACAGTGATTTGAAGAGATACACGGCACTCTGTTCAAATGTTTGGTTGGCTGTTATTGTGAGTACACGGCTAACGTGTCACATTTATCTATTTTGAGGTTTTTATAAGGCTAGCTGGCTGACGGGAGAGCGGCAGCAGCAGGGAGTCGGGAAACCTCCCCCTTGCCACCTGCTTGGGTGTTTTTGATCTTTTTTTTCATCAATCTCTTGTCTGTTTTTTGACAAACATGGACTTTTTTACTCTTAATAAGTGGCATGCCTACATGCTGCTCTTTTTTGGACCATTTTCTACCGTTCGTGGGTCTGAAACGATCATTGTTCCCGCGATTCGCTCATGTGGCCTGGCAACAACAAAATGCGTTATTATTGACAATATTATTTTTCAGCAGAGCTATGGTAACAAGATAGTTTCCCAGCTATAGGATCAATAATAGTCTATAAAGTTCTATCTTCATTTAGTTATTAATATATGAGCCTCGATAGGCATGCACACTTTGTTGTGTCAATGTTACCGAACTCGATGAATATGCCTCTGACCCCATGATGTACTTTTGACAGCAACTTAACGGGAAATTCCGTATTCAAGACTAAGACAGATCGTATTCAAAACAGACATGTTAAACGGAAAACTAAACTCTGTATTCATATATTTTTGCATACGTTTGTATATATATATATATATATTCTCGTCTTTTTGAGAGTTACTGTACCCCATACAACTGGAATCCTTTTAAAATTGAATAAAAGATGACCGGAGAAGGTCTTTAAGCTTTTGAAAAATTGTAAAGAAAAAGTACATATTGAATCCTGCCGTTGTACCTGGTGTGCTTTACAGGAAAAAAAAGCTAAATTTCTTGTTAGCTTCCCTCTTAAATTAGTCTATGGGAGTAAAATAAGAGTCACGAATCTTCAAGGCAACAGCTGTTACATTGAAGCTTCTCATCATCGGCTGTTTGTATTCTCAGTAATCCAATTAAAACCAAAGTGACACTAGCAAAAGCCTCAGAGAAAAAGGGCAGAATATATTTTCAGCAGTTCAACGTTTTTGTTTTCCATTGTTTGAGAGAACGGACGTAACTGTAAAGTCGGCGCGATCGTAGACACGGGGGTCTTTCAGGAGAGGAGCCAGGCCGCTGGTGAAATGAGATGACCCTTAAAATACCCTTTGCCTCCCTGCCCCTCCCCCACCCCGCAGTGACAACGATGAGAAGCCCCTGAAGGGCAGCCAGCATTCGCTGAGCGGGGGGCTCAAGGCGGAGGACAGCGGGGACAGCCTGGTGGACTACGGTGACGACGACGCACAGTTCAACGAGGACGGCTCCTTCATTGGCGAGTATGCGGCGAAGAAGGAGAAAAGGGCATCGGCGGAAATCAAAGCGACGGCTCAAACTCCCGCGTGACGAGTTTGTCGTTTCTCCAGACAGAAAAGAAAAATAGACACTGAACGTAATGGATCGTTGCCAACTGCCTCTCCGTTTATACAGCTCTTTTTGTCATATTGCAACACAGTGACCATTACTAAATACAGTGTATATATGATGTATATTCTACGTGCTGAGTGTCCTTTTTTTATATATATATTATTGTTGCATTACATGTAGAGTTTTCTGTGTTTGTTTCTCCATTGTTTTAGTTTTTATTTCTGTGCTTTGGTCGCACACAAGCGGCTTGGATTTTCCAACTTACAGACCTGTTTTATCTGACTCTCATTCTATGCCGATGACGGTTTACTTACTAATCTATTATTTTTCCAGTGGAAAAATAAGAGCCTTCATATATCACTGTGTTTACAGGAAGTGTTGGTTCCTAATTTTGTGCATCCATTGTTTACTCGTGAAAAAAGCGTTGAGATCTGATGGATCAGGGAAAAACTGTTGTCACTGAAACACCACATGGTGGACTTTAATATTCAAATTTATTGCTGCAACAGTTTAATTAAAGATCTTTTATAGTGTCAGTTCTGAAATGTAACATCTTTGCAGCAACTTAAAAAAAAAGTTTTTTAAAATTGTTTCTGAATTTACTCGGTTTTCTGTAACGCTTCAATGAGAACATTTGCAAAAATGTCTAGAATTTTGTGAATATTTTCACCTTTGTTATAATGTACGTTTTTTTTCAAATTAAATCATTGAAAAAGGCAGAAAAGTCATGATTGGCACATATCGCAAGAATTTAGAATGGCAAAAGCGTCTATTTCATAGAGTAATTTTCTTTTAAATTGTTTTCAAAACAAAAAGGAGCTATTTTGCTCTAAAAAAAAAAAAAAAACCTTGGCACACTGCCTCTATCTAGTGTCAAGACGAAGAATTGCGTCAAAATCAGTTGTCTTGCATCCCTGATTAAAAAAAAATAAATAAATAAAAGACCTGGGTTAAATGACACCTTGCTTTTGTCCCTTTGGTCCTAATTTGAAAAACCCTGTTTAGATAGTCATAAAAAAATGTCTTTTCCTAAAACTTTTACATTTTAATATTTAAAAAAGAGCAAAGATGGCTTGTCAGATCATTTGTATGAGAATAGGAGCGTGGGATATCCTTTGGATGAATTTTGAAGCATGAAAGGATGAAAACATAAAATAGCGAGACGTCGTCAGACTAAACTAATCTTTGCACTTTCTTGGAGAAGCCATGCTGTGTTTTAAATGGAAAGTGTTCTCTTTTTGTACTTTTGTTTATGAGACTTTCAAGATCTTAGTCACATTCAAGTGGTTAGCGTTTTCAGAACGCGACATATTCTCAAATTCCTACATTTACTTGTATGGCAGCGTAAGACCTTGAAGTTCTTTAGAACATCCGACCGGACGACTTTTCCTTTGAATGTACCGACACAGAAATCCAGGTCATTCTTTTTTTCTATGTAATGACTGACATTGCAGTGTCCGTTTGTGTTTGGTTAGATTTTTTGCAATCTACTGGAGTTGGCTAATTTTAAAGGTCAAAAGCACACAATGAATGAAAAAGTTTTGTAATCAGTGTGGGTTGAACTCTGACATCCTCTCTAAACGCTTTGATGTCAGCTGACAAAGCGGCTCTTCCTTTCCTCTAACAGCATCAGTAAAAAAAAAAAGGGATTGTTAAGATTAGGTCTCTGCATGTTGCAAATGTTACCTTGTGTTTTATTTTATTTTTTAAATGTCATTAAATTGTTTTACTTTCTTATATTCCGCCGTTGTTTGTGCGTTTGCTTTGTTCCCGCCGCCTGAGCGTCTTCATTTACTCTGGAGTTTTCCTCCCGTTTGCCGAGTAACTTTTAAACAAATGTCAAAGTGGGGTCAAGTCTCCATCTGAGGCCGCAGCCGTGTTTGATCTGCGTGGCTGCAGGAGAGAATGATGAAAAATCCGGTCTGAAGGTTGAAAGAAGGGAGCGAAGAGTGGATCACAGCTGCTTCACTTTTTACCACATCAATCGGGGGTGGGGGAAGGGCAGCCTGCAGCACGACGAGACCACGGCTTCAACCTTCAGGTGTTTGGAATGGATCTACTGGCAGTAATGTCAACAGCCACATGTGCGAGCCACAAGCTAATTGAGATGTAGAAATTCTGGGTCTATTAAGAGAAATAGGGAAGATAAAACCACTGAATTGAAGATTCCCTTGTCTATTGTGGGATTAACGTCCAAAAACAGCCTGCGATAGGTAATATCCATGAAGTAAGGGGCTGTAAAACACTAACTACACACTTTATACACTTTTCTCAGACAGACATGAACATTTTCACACTTTCCTCTTCCTTAAACAAGAGATAAATCAGGATTATCAAGAACACGTCACAAATTGTGCATTATCAGAAATTAACGCACGCCGTGGAAGCCTGAACTGTGCGTTAATTTCTGATATTGCAGGCCATTATCCCACTTCTACCATGGTCGCTTACAAAAGAAATAAATATTCAGTTTTTTTGCACGTTATTTTTTCGGTTTAGATTGCTTTTTTCTTCTTCACTAAAGCGGACTGTAATGTGGTGCTGAGCCGGCACTGACCTCGACTGCAGCGGCAAAGGAAAGCGATATCTATGCTGCTCGTCACAACGGGTTAAATAAAGCAATCAGTTCAGAGAGAAAGTTAACCTCTTACCGCTTTGTCCAGATGATGAAGCTAAAACTTGTTTCAAAGTAGCCAACGCGTTGTCTGTGGTTGTGTGTAGCAAATACTGATACGCCTACAAAACACGACTTGTGCTGCAAAAAATACTGTACTTTCTATTTGGAACGTAAAGGTTGCTTTTCTCAGAATCCGTTAGTATTACAGTTATTGCGTAAACAATTGAAGAGCTACTGTTGTTTGAAAAATGCCAATACTGTGGCTAAAGTAAGGTTACCTGTGCTTTGAGCAATAAAACACGTTATCACACATTATGATGCTTCCACCCCTGTGTCTCACTGAGAGAACTGCTCATATTTGGGTTAACAGTCCCCAAAGCTGCTTAAATCTTTGCATGCTGGCGTAAAAACATTGATGAAAAATCTCAACAGTTTTCAATTAAACCTTTAAGTAAAAAATAAATAAGTAATACTTTTGCAAAAACCCTGAATTTTCCAGAATTGTCTTTTTAGGTTGATTTTGGACAGACTTTGTTTTCTTTTAATAATCAGAAATGGGCGGAGAGCAGTTTTAAAACCAAAGAAACATCAGCAAAAGCTTAAGAGCGGTCTTCTTCCCGACTACCGGGTTTATTGTATTCACCTTATTTCATGGTTTTCCTTTCCTCACCGGGGGTTTAGGAGTCTTTACAGACGTGTCGCTTTCTTTTGAACACTACTGTCTCCGTCAGGTTTCTGGGCGGAAATGCAACCGGCGGATGTGGGATTGATCCTGACGGGTAAAAGGGGAATCCGGCTTCAGAGGCAGCCAAAGCTCCGCTCCCGAAGAGCGGCTGACTTTCCAGAGCAGTTACCAGAGCCTTTGAAAAACACTCTGCCGTCTGGGACGTGTGAGCCACTGATCAGAACCCATCGCACTTCTGCTGCAAACGAACCCCCACCCCCATCCCCCCCGTCAGCCGCTCGCTTTGTATGAGAGCTTCATCCATCAGTCCTTGTTCTCTGCGAGCAGCGACTTTTTTTGGGAGGAGGCGGATGTGGGATGGAAGTGAAAAGAAAAAAAGTGTGGTATAAACATGTTTTATCTTTTTCTTTTAGAGACCTGTAGACATTCTGTAGGTTTGTCAAAGAACTTCAGGAATCTAGAAGTGTCCGCCTGGTTTTGTATCAGTTTGAAAAGCTCAAAATATGTGCACTGGATGACGATCACTCTAAATTCTGGATTTGAACCATTGCACTTACCAATATGCGATACTTTTCACACCTATAATGTCCAAGGTGTGGCCCATGTGTCAAATGCACCCCCCTTTTGCAAAAATATATTCAACATAGCTGGAAAAATTGCTCCATGCGCCGCTTAGCGCTGTTTATCCGATCAATGTGCCTTTGGGCTGCACAGAATATATGTTACACACAAATATTGTCATCAATGTTTGTGCTTGGTCTCATGTAAATACAAACCATGACCATATATGTATATTTTTTTGTTCTGTTCCAATTCGAGCTGCACTATAGTAAGGCAGCAAGGGGCGCAGCTACGGGGGAGGCAAGGGAGGCAGCTGCTGCCCAGGCAAAAAGATTTGCCCCTTGTTTTTCAAAGGTTAGGAGCGACTTTTTGAGTCGTCAAGCACCCAGACTGGAGCTCATTCCAATTGATCTCCACATGAAACCGGCTAACTTGGACTTTTGAACAGATTATCTTATATCAGCGTCCGCCGGACAGGAAGGCGTGTGCAGTCGTCTGACTCCATCTCTGCTGAGGAGTCGCTCCAAATCTACTTTTTGGGTTCTGACAATATTATTAACACGGTCCAGAATGTTACTAATAAGGTGACACACATCACAACTGGAAAGTGAATGTGTTCAGAAAAACAAAACAAAAACCTGCTTTGTTTTTCGACATAAAATCCAACAATTTCCTTGGAAAAGATAAAGTTCCGTCTCATTGGTAAGCTAATGATGGATTCCACAGGTCAGACAGGGAGCGTTTATAATGATGGTAGTCGTTTAAAATATTTACTGAATTACCATCTGCACTTTTATGGCTGATTTGCAGCCATTTTGTGGCTCCAGACGACGTGAAAAATCAAATCCATCCTTTTATCGTCTCATGTTTGCTGAGCCAGCACGGCCAGCTTGTCGTCGTGAAGGAAAGTCTTTCATCACGAGCCGATAGGAATCCTTCATAGTGAGGCGTGTGTTCAGAGGGGGGGGGGCTGCTGCCTTATTGATCAGATCGGATCTTTATAAGAGCAGCGCGTCTGGCAAGAAGGGATGATGGATTGAAACAGGAACACCGTTCTTCATCATCTCCTTTTCTGACTTCTGTGTGTAGTCAGCGAATGTGGACGGATGAACGCTGATGTTGCACCAGCTGTGACGTTCCTTGTAAGAGGAAAAACAATGCGTAAAAGATGGAGAGCTTTAACAAATTTTACTTCTCAGATCTTTAAAATACTCTTCTGAAGCCTCATTTCTAGAAGTTTCTACATAAAGAGAAGTTGTGCGACGCAGGTGGAAATGTGTTCACCAAACGTGTCGTATTTAGAAAAATGCAACATCTTTTGTTGAATGTATTAATTGATGTCTAAACTAGGTTTTATATATTTTTGGATTGTGCAACTATTTTTTAAGCTTAAAATAAAGCAATCAAACCAAATCAAAATGTGGAAAATTATGCAGTTTAAAAGTTAAAAGTTTTGATGTAAAAAAAAACTAAAGGTTTTTACAAAAACACACTAATGAAACATTTGTGCGCTGATATTTTATTGCTAGATTATTAATTATAGATTATTTAATTATTTATTATGTAATGAGACAGACTCAAGTCCATCCTTCTATCCGTCCTTTTCAGAACGCGCTGTATCCCTTTTAAAACACGGACACACCGAGCATTTGGGTTGGGACGTCATTCACACGTCACTACCAAATCCAAGTCCCTGATTGGTCAAAGTTCCACCTGGTTTAACTCTTAACGCGTTGAAGGCGTTGAGAGTTAAACGTTTTGTCTGTAGAACTCGCAAATGGTCGTAGCAATCTGCATAATTACGTTTAAATGCGATTTTTGAACTCGAAACCTGGAAACGCTATTACATAGTTTTCATTAGAAGTAGTGGAGAATTGAACGTGATGGATGGATGGATGGATGGATGGATGGATGGATGGATGGATGGATACTTTGTCATGTCAGATCTTCAACGTGTAAAAGTGCTCTTAGGTCAGTGGTTCATTCATTAAAAAAAAACAAAAGTAAACTAGAAGGAGCTGCATTTCCAGAAAAAACGCAGAGTTGAATGCTATATTGCTGAATGAAAATCAAACGTAAAGGGTAATAATTAACTAAAAAATAAAGTTGACCACATAAAAAGTCAGAATTACACAATAACAAAATACATTTTTGTGAAAAATGCCAGCGCCGGGTCTCGAACCAGTGAACTTCTGCACTAAGGATTCCTCATGTATTTCAATGGAGTCAAAAATCCTGGAATATCTTAAAAAGTTCAAGGATTTGAAGGACCAAAATTCATAGCTGGAATAAGCTGAAAGAGCTGAAGAGTTTAATAGTTGAATGGTTAAAATAGCTAAAAAATGGTTGAAGAAACAGGAAAACTGCTTTATAGCATTTAACCAATAATCTGCAAATAATAAAAAGCTTTTCTAAATTTTACTACAAAATTAGCATTTTGAATTATTGACTGTTACTACTATTATTTTTTTTAATTGCTATAGATTGATCTGCATCTAATTCTGAGGAAAACTAGAAACGGCGATACTTCGGCAGAGAAGAATGGAGGTAAAGACAAAGGTAAAGTTTTTTCCTTTTGTTTGTTTCAACATCTCTGCGGGTGACTGCGCTGTTGCACACAGGGAAGCAGCTCGGCCTGCTGGCAGGGATGTTATGGCGTTCGGCCAGCTTCACACCTTTAACACCTGTCCAATTCCAAGCTGCGCGGACTGAGGCTGCCTTCAGAATTAAGGAAAGGAGGAAAAAAAAGAAACCGTGGGGTGGAGGGGAACAGATGGCAGCACGAACACTGCACACCTACGCCGCATTTCAATGCACAGAAGATCTAAAGTCTCAAACGACTTATTGTTCAAGACAAAGAATTTGAAGTGAACCGTGACTTTTCTTGCTTCTTTGCACCATAATTTGTTGAATGGAGCCTCGTCAAATCATTAATACTTTTCTTTAATCTTTGTTCTTATTGACGTGTTTTCTTTTCAGCTTTTTTGTTTAAAAGAATTTTTTTTCATGTTGTTTAACTGCTTGATGCTGATGACCTAAATCGGGTGTGTTCGGTCAATCAGGAAGTGAAATCACTTGAATCAGCTAATCAGCAGCAAGCAGTCCAGGGAGAGCTGGAAAACAGGCAGGGTTGAGGCTCTTGAGGACCAAGCTCTTGTCTCATCCGTTTGAGTGGAGATTTGAAGGAGAAAGTTTTGTCCTCAGCTGAAGTTTACCAACAGGTTTATGTGACCAACATATAATAAGGAACAATTTACCAAGTAATCCTTTTGTATGGAGCATAAAAAACAGTTGTAATGTATAATCATATCAAAATGTGTTGTTTTCTGAGGGGCCTTCTCTTTAAAGGGACTTTAAAACTTTTAGGATTTTATGATCAGAAAAAAAAGCATGAATAAAAAATGAGCCAAAATAGCAGACGGTAAACAGCAAAATTTATTTTTGTGTCTAAATTCTGTACTTTTTCCTGTTTCAGCAAAGTTTTCAGGTCAAAGGTTGAAAAACGTTGAGTTTCCACAGCTTCACTGCTGGGGCTTTATTCATTTGAAACTGGAAAATCCATCATTTATTGACAAAATAATCTACATTTCATTTGTGACGAAGCAGAAACATAAACTATTTGATCTTTTTGAGGAAATTGAAAAATGTTATATGAAGATTTAAACATAGATGTCAAATTATCTGTGTATGTTGAGAATTCTTAGAAAACTGTAAATGGCACAAAGACCAGTGGAAACGCAGCTGTTTTTGTCCAAAGGAAATTCAATTGAGGCTTTTAAATCCAGTTTTGGACATTTTCTGATCTTCTCATCAATCAAATTGCTTCTAATTAAAACCGGACTCATCGCCTCTGAAGTTCTCCATCTTTCCACCGAACATGATGTCATTAAATTAGTTTGTCTTCAAAAACCTTGTGCGATCCTAATTTGTGGTTCATTTTTGGTGGCAGCAGCTTCGAATGGCCACATTTCCAGAATAATTAACCAACATCTTTTTTTACCTCGTCCCAGATGTTCCGCGCTCATTTGTTCTCTTCAGACGAATCTGTTACTTTCACACTTTCATCTGATTCCTGCCACAACGCCTTTGCTTTTTTAGCACCTGGTGACATTTTCTCTGTCCTCGCATTTATGCCTCTGCCAACACCTTTAATCGCTGCATCGGGTACGGGAGTTTAAAAGAACAGGGGAAGGTTTGATTTAGGAGTTGAGGCTTGGTCCGTTTCCAAGGAAAATTAGCATTAAAAGAAACAATAAGCTCCTTTGCATCAGTCCACGAGTGGTTTAACTTCTCAATTAAGCTCCAATGTTTTTTTTAAGGTAAAACTTTTAAATAAAAAAAAAATTAAAAAATGAGACTTAATCCAGGAGAACTCGAGAACAATTCCCCTCTGGGATTTTCAATTTTTTTACCCCTCGTTTTTGGGAACAATAGGAACAGCACCCTAACAAAAAAAAGGAAAATAAATAGACAAAAAGACAATTACAGTGAGCAAATTTGATCCCATGGGTTCTCTAGGGTTAAAAAAAGGAACATACAATACAGACCAAAAGTTTGGACACACCTTCCCATTCATTTGAATGAGAAGGTGTGTCCAAACTTTATTATTATTATCCACTTAAATCCTTTTTTGTAATACCCCCTGTTGATGGTGTACAGAGAGTGCAAATATAGACAAAAATTGAGCAAGCAAGGTCAATATTTATTTCCCCTACGAGAATAAAGTATTTGAGAATCAGGAGATAAACGTTCAGATTTGAATGTCAACTTTATCCTGACAATTACAAGTTGTTTAAAATGTCCTAGACAAAGGATCAGTTCCAAATAAAACGGGGGGGTCATCTTTTCAAATACAAAGAATTTGAGGCAAAGCAGGCAACAGTGAGTACATCCGCATAAGCTTCAGCAGTGGGGGTGACAATAGAATAGAATATCTTTCTTTATGTAGCACTTTCCCCAGAACAAATCACAAAGTGCTTTACAAAAGGAGCATACAATCATATCAAAACACAAAAAAGTAATAGATTACAATAATAATAAAACAAACACAGTAAAACGTAGTGAAACAAGAAATAAAATCAACTAAAACCTCTCCTGAATAAAAACGTCTTGACCTGAGATTTAAAACACAGTCAATCTGATGCAACGACGAGGAAATCCAAAGAGGAGGCTTGAAATGAGAGATCCCCTCTAGTCTTAATGTGGGTTTTTGGAATGCTTCAAAGATTTTGGTTGGAAGACCTCAAGGATCGGGCCAAAGAGTATGGGCTGAAAAGGTCAGATATGTACATCGGAGCTTGACAAGGCTCTAAACACTATAAGTAGAATTTTAAAATCAATTCGAAATTTGACTGGTAACCAATGTAAAGCAGACAACAGAGGAGTGATCTGTGTCAGTTTACTGGTTCCTGTTAAAAGCTTTGCTGCAAAGATTTGAGCAAGTCGAAGGCGGTTGAGGAAACGTTTGTTAAAACAGGTAAAAAGAGAGTTGCAGTAATCTAAACGAGAAGAAATAAAAACATGGATAATTGTTTCCAGGTCAGATCGAGACAAAATACCTTAAAATTTGCCATGTTACTCAGATGATAAAAACAGTGTTTTTTACTATCGGTTTTGAGTGACCTTCCTGGGACATGGACCTGTCAAACAACACCCCAAAATTTCTGAGGCTTGACTGGACAGAAGAGCTCAGAGACCCAAGGTGTTGTCTGATGGAAGGGATTTTATTCTCTGGGGTATAAATCAGCGTCTCGGTTTTCTGGGTATTTAAGACTAAATGATTATTGTTCAGCCATGTTTTAATGCTCGTCAAGCAATTCAACAAATTTTGTGGTTTGTAGTAATAATTTTCTGGGAAAGAACAGTAGAGCTGAATATCGTCTGCATAGAATGATATGAGATGTGGCTGAACTTCATTGAATACTGGGAGTAGCATACAGCATGTGAGTGCCTGTAGTTGTACGTTTTACAGTCAATCGTTTAACCAAGCCAGTTGAGGTCTACTGTGATCACATCTTATAAAGTTCACATGCAGTGAAGTGCATTGCTATGTTAGGTCCAAGATGTCTGTGTGTAGGTCTTGGGTGAAACCTTTGAATGAATACAAGAACTACACTGAGTGCCCCTCTCGCATTCTAAACAGGAAGTACCCACTGGTTACAGGAAGCCAAAATCCTGTAGACATCTAGAGAGGGAGAAACAGGTATTACTCAGTCATTCTATTTGTCAGAGTAACCATTTATGCTCTGATACCTTTTTTATTTACCATGTTCTTGCAAGTGTAATTTTTTTTCATTATATTTTTTTCTGATTTACTGATCAGTCAGAGCCTTCATAAAAAGTATGTATCTTACATCGAAAGTTTGACACGTTTGATTGACAGATTCTCCTCAGCCCGCTTTAACCCTTTTGCTATCCTAGGCACTTTAACATTGGGAGTTGGGTCATCTGGACCCACTAGACAGTGCTCTGAACCTTTTTTTCTTCAATGATTTGTGATCTTCACTGGTGTCCATGGATTACATGAAATCTTTCCACCTTTATCCACCTTTGTCATGGTAGGGAGAACACATCAATGTAAGGGTGGGGTCATCTAAGCTAGCACAAGGGTTACAGTGGAAGGGATGTGAACTTCAAATAAACTCACTCCTGATTAGAAAGAGTGGTTGCTATAGAAATATTGACTCAGACTGACTCGGACCAATCACTGATTACTGACATTGCCTGGCTCCAACATGGCGACGTCCATATCATGTAAATTGTCTCTCTTTTGTTTAAACCGAAAGCGAGTAATTTTCTATGGGAGACGTCACACTCACTTGGTCCAGTTTTTATATACAGTTGATGGGTGGCAGTGATGCAGTTTGAGTCAGGACTGATTGTAGCCTAAGCAACAAATGTTGACATTGCTTATTGTCCTAGAATCCAATCTGCCCACAGGTCATCCAATGTGCCCAATCCTAGTCCTTGAGATCACCCTGCCTGTTTTCCAGTTCTCTCTGCACTGCTCTCTGATGATTGGCTCACTCAGGTGTCTACTTATTGTGATTGACTGAACACACCTGATCCAGGAAATCAGCAGCAAGAGGTGCAGGGAGAACAGGTGATGTGGTAGATTTCGAGGATAAATAAGAATGAGGCAGCCCTGATCTAGATCGATTTTCTTTCAGAGAAATTTGATGTTTCCGCACTCTTTTCCGATGACTCAGCACAACTGTTGTCTGATGACTCAGGACTTCATTTTCAAAAAAGGTTTAGCTGGAGATGAACTAACCATAGACATTCACATGCTGACTAAATTGTTGATTCTCCTCTATTAATGAAAGAAAAACCCACTATGGTCGCTGTACCTCAAAACTGACAAAAGGTGTGTAGCGTATAGGGTGGTGATTAGGGTTCTAGGGAGTTCAGTGTATAGGTATGTGGGGTGTGTGGTGTATAGGGTGGTGTACAGTGTCATGTATAGGGTGTGTAATGCATAGGGTAATGTGTAGGGTTGTAGGTTGTGTAGTGAACAAGGTCATATGTTGGGTCACTAGGTTTATCTAGGTTTATAGAGTATAGGGTGGTGTGTAGGATTGTATAGTGTACAGCGGGGAAAATAAGTATTGAACACGTCAACATTTCTCTCAAAAAACATATTTCTAATCAAGCTATTGACACGAAACTTTCACCAGATGTCGGCATCAACCCAAGTAATGCACACAATGAAAGAAATCCAAACATTTATGTCCATGAATGAAGTTATGTGTAATAAAGTGAAATGGCACAGGGAATAAGTATTGAACACGCTTACTGAAATGTATTTGATACTTAGTGCAAAAACCTTTGTTGGTGATTACAGCCTCAAGACGCCTCCTGTATGGAGAAACCACTCGAATACATTGCTCAGGTGTGATTTTGGCCCATTCATCCACACAAACTGCCTTCAAATCTTCAAGGTTCCGGGGGTCTCTTCTGTGATCCCGGATCCTCAGTTCTTTCCAAAGATTTTCAATTGGATTCAAGTCTGGTGATTGACTGGGCCATTCTAGCAGCTTTATTTTCTTTTTCTTCAACCAGTTGAGTGTTACCTTGGCTGTGTGCTTGGGATCGTTGTCTTGCTGAAAGATCCACCCTCTTTTCATCTTCAGCAGCCTGGCAGATGACAGCAGATTCTGATCAAGAATGTCTGGATACATTTCCCCAGTCATTATTCCTTCAATGATATGAAGCCTACCAGTACCACATGCTGAAAAACAGCCCCACGCCATGAGGCTCCCACCTCCAAACTTGACTGTTGGTATGGTGTTTTGGGGGTGATGTGCGTTGCCAGTTTTCCTCCAAACATGTTGTGTCTTATGACATCCGAAGAGTTCAATTTTGGTCTCATCTGACCAGAGTATCTTCTCCCAGAATGTCATGGGTTTATCCAAATGGTGTGTCGCAAACTCCAAACGAGCTTCAACATGCTTCTTCTTCAAAAATGGAGTCTTGCGTGGTGTGCGTGCATGGAGGCCATGGCGGTTGAGTGCATTACTTATTGTTTTCTTTGAAACAACGGTACCTGCTGATTCCAGGTCTTTCTGAAGCTCTCCACGAGTGGTCCTGGGCTGTTGGAGAACCCTTCTGATGATTGTTCTGACTCCTCTGTCTGAAGCGAGCACCTGGCCGTGGCAGGTTTATGGTAATGCCGTGTTCTTTCCACTTCCGGATGATGGCCCCAATGGTACTCACTGGAACTTTCAGAAGTTTAGAAATGCGCCTGTCACCAATGCCTTCAGTGTGTTTTGCAACAATAAGGTTGTGTAGGTCTTTGGACAGCTCTTTGCTTTTACCCATCATGCAATGCTTCTTGTCTAACACCTTGCTGGTGAGAAACCTTTTTAAAAGGCATCAATCAGGACTATACCAGCTGATATTACTTTGCACTAATAGGGGGCAGGTTAACCTTCTGAATACTGACAAACTCCAGCTGCTTTCTTGGCTTGCCAGACCTTTTTACCCCTCCTTTTCTTCATGTGTTCAATACTTATTTCCTGTGCCATTTCACTTTATTACACATAACTTCATTTATGGACATAAATGTTTGGATTTCTTTCTATGTGTGCATTACTTGGGTTGATGCCGACATCTGGTGAAAATTTCGTGTCAATAGCTCGATTAGAAATAGGTTTTTTGAGAGAAATGTTAACGTGTTCAATACTTATTTTCCCTGCTGTATAGGGTGGTGTGTAAGGTCATAAGGAGTTCAGTATGTAGGCTTTGTAGTGTATAGGGGGGTGTACAGTGTCGTGGAGTGTGCAGTATATAGGGTAGTTTGTAGGGTATGTAATGGATTGGGTCATGCATAGGGTTGTGTGTACTGTGTAGGTTGGTAAGTAATGTATTGGGTTATAGGGTTAGTAGGTTGTGTATAGGGTCGTAGGGTGTGTAGTGTACAGTATTGTTTACAGGGTGTGTATTGCATGGAATCATGTGTAGAGTCGCAGGAGGTTTAGTGTATAGGGTTGTAAGGTGTATAGTGTATAAGGTGGTGTTTAGGGTCGAAAGGAGTTCAGTATGTAGTGTCGTAAGGTGTGTAGTATATAGGGTCATGTTTAAAAAGACTACATATATTTTTTGTTTACCACTCTTAGGCCTTGTACCATGTCGGACAGTCATCCGATATATTTAACTACATATTGTACTAAATATGTATATAAACAATATGTGAAAACCAACTAAACTTGTGCAACAAAGGTCAATGGCTTGAATATATGATAATCGCGACTCACTGTCAAAGGGACAATTTATGCATAATAGAAGATCCATGGATTGTAGTAAAAAAATACAAAAAAAGCTATGGACCTGATTAACTACAGATTGTCTGTAAAAACAGCTGTGAACTTGACACTAGGTTCACACAGGTTTCACATGATGTTCTGACTGTAAATCAAATGATTCATAAGATTGATAAAACGATACAAGCCACTATGCTTGCTCCAATGTTGCGTTTTTAACCTGAATGTCTTTTCTGTGCATAGCCCCCTCTTCTACACCCCTCCTGCACTCTTCTTCTTTTTCAAAGGCCTGGGTGTGGCCCTCTTGGACAGTTTTACCCTCACTGGGACCTGATCTTCGTTTCTCTCCGTCATGAGTATAAAAACAGCCTATCGAGCTTTTGCTGCAACAGCCAGAGTGTCCCGCCTTAGCGCTCGCAGACAAAACAACATGCAGCTTGCCGTGAAAATGAGGTCAACGAAAGGCTGCAGAATGTTTCATTTGTTCCAGCAGCATTTATTTTCTGTTCTTCATCGCATCAATTGAAGTTACAGTCCAAAGAGCCCGCTAATTCTTCCTTTAAATACTGCACCTGTTATCTATTGTGGAATCATTCTCCTTTGGTCACCCACAAATTGCCTTGTTTTGTGTTCAAACCCCCAATCAACTCATACCTTAACCCTTGTGCTATCTTTGATGACCCCACCCTTACATTGACGTGTTCTCCCTACCATGATAAAGGTGGATAAAGGTGGAAAGTGAAGATCACAAATCATTGAAGAAAAAAGATTCAGAGCACTGTCTAGTAGTGGGTCTAGATGACCCAACTCCCAATGTTAAAATGCCTAGGATAGCACAAGGGTTAAAATCTACATAATGGAACCCAATGCCTTCCTGCTTACTCTGAGCATTAAAGGGGTTGGATTTTGGGTGACTGCAGCTCACTGCTCTCCTAGGAGAAAAGTCAACTGCAGAGAATGCTTCACACATCAAGTTGTGTAGCATTCAGAAGGACTTGAATTAACTTACTCAATTTGTATTCAGCTCTCTTCTCAGAGCAAGAAGACCGTGGTTCGAATCCTAGTTGGGACCTTTGAGTGTAGAGTTTGCATGCTTTCTTTGTGCATGTAAGGGTTTTCTCTGGGCACTCTGGGTTCCGCCCAGAGACCAAAAATATGCTTCAAAAGTTAAGCCTTAGTCACATGCCCTTGTACAGGGGTTGACCTTTTTTTGGGTTGTCCGGGCACCTGGAGGCTCATCACATCTTAAGGTGAGCGCAGTTCTGTTCCCCTGAAGCTCATGCAGCCACAGTAAGTGCCACCAGGAAAATGGAATGGATGATTATCTAGCATGTGCTACGTGTATCGTGAAGTATTTGTAAGGAAAATAGAAGTTAGTGTTAATGTGTAGGTGGTACATGTGTCTGTAGGATATCCACACAAACTACGCTCTGATTGTCTAATTACCGAAATTTGCGCTAATCACACAAACAGCACCGTTGGAGCCCCTAGTGGAGTGTTCAAGGTTTGGGGGGAGACGGAAAAAAAGGTAAAATTCATACAATACCTGTGATTCGCCTACTTTACCCTTACTTACTCTTTCGTGTTAAGTGTTAGCCGTGACCTGTCGCCTGCATCATGCCTGTGGTAAGAAACAGGGGAATTTACATTTACGCTCAAAAGACTTATCGAATGGTCTACAACTTCTATACTTCTTGTAGGTCAACTGAGGTGTAGGGTTATCCTTCTTTCACCCACAAACAGCCCATATCCATGAGTAAGGACATTTGTGACCAAAGCCTTAACTGGTGACTCTAAACCAAGGGTGTCAGAATCCAGGCCTTGAGGGCCGGTGTCCAACATGTTTTCCAACTAACCCGCAATACTGAAGCTCCTCATTGGCAAAACACACCTGATCCAAGTAATTAGTAGCTGATAAGTCAGGATTTCTGGAAAACCATCAGGATTCTTGGCCTCCAAGGCCTGAAGTTTGACACCCCTGGTCTAAACTGTCACAAAGGTGTGGATGTGTGTGTGATTATGAAGCTCTGCAACAGAATGGCTCCATTCAGGGTGTGTTCCGCCTTCTCCCAACAATGGCTTGGATAGGCTCCAACAACCCCATGATCCTGAAAGGGATGAAGCAGGATTGGAAAAATGGACGGATGGACTTTTTCCTCAGGTTTTTATCTTAATTTTACTTCCCCTATTCCACAGTAATTTCTATGTCTCAAAATTTACTTTTGTTCCAATTATTTACAAAAGCTGTAATCAAAAGTGGGATATAGTAAGTCTCGGCATCTACTGTTTCCACAAACATCTCCACTGACTGACTGAGGAGAAGTGTTTGAAATTTAGTTTCATTGAATTAGAGATGTTTGGTTTTTTTATGTGTGATTTCAGAGGTCAGGAATGCCCACACTGGGGCAAGACGGCAGCTTTCTTCAGTTTTTTGGTTATTTCACTCAAATGTTTTTCATCATCCTCTTCTTTTTTTGATGAATGAAAGTGTAGCTTTAGCTGCACGCGCTCCTGTGCGCCGCAGCACCGGCGCTGTGACAAATGACTGGAGACCCGGTGGCTGCAAACACAGTAAACAAGGCTGGAGCTGCCACCGCCGTTCCGCCGAGCTTGCTCCGACTCATTTATCTCCTTTGGTGGTTTGATGACACCATGCTGCAAACACAATGAAGATGGCACGGCAGTTCATACTGTACACCTCCTGACTCCGTGCTTCTCTCTGTGTTTATATGCCTCATCCCTGAACCGCGGCACTTCCTCGCCTCAACACCAGCGTCACCATAAATCCTGCGAGAATGAGTCATTTCTGTTTCTGCCGCTCCTCCATCCCACGTTCTCCTCAAACCTGCCGCTACAGTAATGACATTTTCTTTAAATACAGACAGTTTATTATCGTCTTGTTTCTGCCACCCAGATATTTGTCAGGGAAAACATGCCTTAATATCAACATTTACAAGTCAAATGGTTCTACTTTATTTTCCTTTGCCGGCTTTTGTATTCCTTCATTTGAAATGACATTTTTGATCTAAAGAGATGTGAAAATATACCCAGTACGTGTGCAGAAAGGCTGTGCCGGAGGCGAGCAGGAACAGTTTGTGCAAACCAAGAAATGTCTTTTTAAAGCAAAGAGTAAAAGTTTGCCAATTTTTGTTCCGACCTAACTGTTGGGAAGAAACTACTGTGATGTAATTCCCAACTGTCGGATGAAGATTTGAATATGTTATTTTTAACTATTTTGCCTTTTAAAGAAGTAACAGAGTTATCAGAAGGGTCTTAAACTTTTCTGTATTTACTTAAGTGAGATGTTGAAGACGAGCACCGATGAAAATTGTGTTTTTGGTGTTTTTTACATGTTCTTGTCACAGTTTTCTGAAGATGAAGTCCATTTACAAAAAGAAAGCTCAAAAATGCATTTTTGAGTATTTCTTTATTCAAATTGTTGTACATCAGGAGCAGACAGAAAAATGCCATTTGCAAAAGAGTTTATTTATTTATTTTTTGGCTCCCTGATCTGCTCCATCCTGATGCATCCACTTGTAGATGACTAGATCCAAGTACATCTTCATTTTCCTCGTCTGAGCTGGAATCTGGCTCAAAACTGTACAACTGGATTGCTCCAATATTTCTCGCCACTCTTGATGCTCCAGTTATGTTAGGTTTGGGGTATGAGGGACTGTAAGCTAGCAGGAGAGCGTGTAAAAACAGTTATGGATGACGGGAAGGGAGGTGAGGTTGCTATTTGACATCAGTCAAAGGAGGATTTCTAATGAACTTCTTCTGTTCTGCTTGAACTGCCTGCTTTTTGATTTGCCTAACAAAGGAAAAAAAACGATCTTACCAAAAATGTTTACATCATATGTGTGTCATCCTCGATTGCTCCCTATCTTTTCAGTCCCACATCAATAATATCACTCGGTCAGCCCATTTCTATTTAGGTAACATTAATTGTCTGAGCCTCTCCCTCACTGTCCTCTCTGCTTCTATCCTGTTCCACAGTCTGGTCACTTCCTGTCTAGACTACTGTAATTCTCTTTGGTCTCCCCCAAAAAACCCTCAAAAGGCTTCAATTGGTCCAGAACTCAGCTGCCCGCATCATCTCCAGAACCCCCTCCTTCAGTCATATCACCCTGGTTCTCTAACAGCTGCACCGGCTTCCCATAACCTCCAGAATCCAATTCAAACTCCTCCTGTTCACTTTTAAGCCCCTCCATGACCTGGCCCCTCCTTATCTCTCCGACTTCATCCATATTAAAACCCCCTCTCGTTCTCTTCGGTCGTCCTCCTCTGTTCAGCTCTCTCCCTCCGGCCCGACTCGTCACCATGGGAAGCAGAGCCTTCAGCTGTTCGGCTCCCAAACTCTAGAATTCCCTCCCTCCTGATCTCCGTTACATAGACTCTCTTCCAATTTTCAAATCTAAACTCAAAACTCACCTGTTTCCGTCTGCCTTCCCATCCTGATTCACTTTTATGTTTATTGTGCTTTCAATGTTTATTTTGAATCTTTGTTTGTGTCCTTGGGTTTCATGAAAGGCGCTTTAAATAAAATGGATTATTGTTTTTATTTTATTATTGATTTTTTATATATACAAGGAGCTACTAAAACGAAACATTTTTTGGACCTTTCATTTGTAAAATAATTATTTTTAAAATGTACTAATAATAGATGTAAGGACTTGACTCCTTATTGACTTTTCATGGCTCTTTTTATGTGTGGATTTTGGTGAATTCGGTATTAACCCTTGTGCTATCTTAGATGACCCCACCCTTACACTGACGTGTTCTCCCTACCATGACAAAGGTGGATAAAGGTGGAAAGATTTCATGTAATCCATGGACACCAGTGAAGATCACAAATCATTGAAGAAAAAAGGTTCAGAGCACTGTCTAGTGGGTCTAGATGACCCCACTCCCAATGGTAAAGTGCCTAGGATAGCACAAGGGGTTCCAGCATGCACCTCTGCATGACAGACTATAAGTCAGTGATCCAACCATTTTTAGGCCGTGGACCGGTTTATCGTCAGACGATATTTTCACGGACCGGTCTGTACGACGCCAAAGTAGGCATTTGATCTATTTTAAACGTGTCCAAGTGGTCTTTTAAGTATGATTATGCTGTTGTTATACCTGTGGTTTTCTAGGGCATAGTTTTTGCAGAGCGGCAGGAAGTCATTCTAAATTTGCCTAAAAGATGTGTGCGGGAACTTTGATGCAGCGCAACCCCGCCCCACCCCCCCTTCAGCTTTCTGTCAGAGCAAGGAGCCTTTGCCCCTCCCAGTGAATTTTCTATGCCACAAATATATTCTTTTTCAAAATTTCTGATTTTGTTTGCTGGTGATTCCCAGTTATTTAGATAAAGAAATACTCAGAAATGCATTTTTAAGCTTAATTCTTTTATTATATATCAGAAAAATGCCACAAAAATGTGTTAAAAACATCAAAAAATAGGATTTTCTTCAGCAAAAATGAAAGCTGGCAGGCTATACGAACCCTTAAAAAAAGGGGGTCCCCCTGCCTCCCCCCCCCCCAAAACACACACACACATTCAACTCTCCTTTATTTCTTATCAGCTCTGAAGGAACCAAACTTTTCAAGTGAAATTTGGTGCCCCCTCCCACTGTTGCTAGGCAACAGGTTTCATAATTACCTCGGCTGAAGTCTTTCTTGGCCAAAAGAGACAGACAGAGATTTGAGTGAAGCAACTATTGTAATTCAGCAACAAACAGAGAAATGCGAAGGAAGTGTTGTGTTTGCTGCAGCTCAGTCACTCTGCAAATCTAACTCTTGCCAGGAGCCTCAAGTCATCTCAGCTGGTCGCACACATGCTGTCCGTTCCCTCCGACATATCTGCCAATGCACTAACACCCCCCAGCCGGGATGCCAATTTCAAAATGGGGGGTGTTGCCATGATTCTAGTTCAGGTTCTTGCTGGATGACTGAGATGTCCTGAATTTCTTTGTTTTGTTTTTTTGCTCATCACATATTCAACAAAGCGCCCGTCTGACGAACACAGGTACCATCCTCGTTCTCTGCTTTTATTTCAGTCCAACAAGTCTTTAAAGTGGGGCGCAGCAGTGGGGGAGGAAAGGGAGGGGGGCACAACAGCCGTCAAATATAATGACTGGGAATATCTCCAGAAGAATAACACTTAATTATGAACATAATTGCATCCTTGCTTTAAGATGAGGCATAAAGAAATGAGACTGGCATGAAAACACTTTTTTTTTCTTTAAAGGGTGTGCTCACCACATAATCACTGCCTGCGGGTTGACTAAAATGAGGTTAATTAGAAACAGACTGTCTGGAAAATGGCAAGAAAAAAGTCCAAGTCTGAGGTAAGTAACTTCCATCCATCAGTCGTGCATCAAACTGCATTAAACCTCCCAGTCGGACATGAAACATGTTATCGTAAGACGAGTTAATACAACAGGTTTTAAGCCACACTTTTTCAAACGCCAAAAATGTCGGTTCAACTCAAAACTTGATCACAAAAGATTCCCACAAAGCTTCTTTGTAAAACAAGCCCGAAAAATCATTCTCCAAACATCCATCCATCCTCGACGATCATGTATGTTATCAGCTGGTCCTTCCATCCACAAATTGTATCCATCAGGTGGTTTTTCCATCCATCTATAATCATTTACTTCATCCATCTGCTAATTCATCTGTCCAGCTAACCATCAGTTTACCATCCAGATGTTGATTTTTTTGTGTTTAAGTAAATCTTTTATTTTAATAACATTTTGGAATGCTTTTAACAAACCCATTTATATAATCTTTGAATTATCCAACACACTACTGGATACTAAAAAACACTGTTTATCTATTTTTTTTTTTTGTCCGTTGTGTGTTCTGATAAATCCGCTTCAGCATTTGTTTTGGGCTAAATCTAAATTTAACCTCATCACGGTGTATGTCGCTAATTCACAATGTACCATTTTATCCAAGGCTCCATTTAAACTTGGGTCACCTTGAACTGAAAAAAATGTTTCTACATCACAGGAAATAAATTCAGACATGACGGAGTTAATATTTCTGCTTGTAGGAGATGTATGATCTCTGCATGATCCTCGATTCTCGCCTGTCTCTGACCCACGTCTGACAAGACAGCAGTTGTAGATGTCTTGGACTGTATGTATTAATATGCTGCTTATACATTTATTAGCGTTTGTAAATCCTTTGAAACATTTATGAAACATTTGTGATCTATATGTTCATCTTCAAAAGGCTTATTTATGATTCCATTGTAACCGATTGATAAACATATCGACCATGTCTTCGTTATTAGTTTGAGTGTTTTGCAGCCTCCTAACCCAAAGTTTGGTTTATTTATTTCTAAAAAGAACAAGTAAAAAAAATTAACTGTACAGTGTACAGTGTTAATCGCAGGAGTCATGTTCTAAAATTAATCCACGATAGATGTAATCCATGAATTACAGATCTTTTAAGGCCTCACTACACATTTTATACACTTTTGTCAGACAGACATCAAGATTTTTGGATTTTTTTTTCCCTTCATTAAACTCTGAAGTGTGAAACCTTCATAGAAAAATAAGTCCAGTATTATGTGCTCGCGATTGAAGATTTGGCAAAATAACTAGCATTCTGTACAGGAGACACGGAGCGGAGGACATTGATAGACAAGGTCAGCAGCCAATCAGGACGCTGAACGCAAAGCGTAGTAGGTGAGCGCCTCTTTGTTCTGTTTCGATCAAATTATATTTGAGATTTTAATCTGGTCAAAATGCATTTCATATGATCAAAGTGCCTCCTCTGAGGTCATTTAAAACAGTAAAGAAAACTTCAGAAGTGCAAACAATATATATATATTTCAATTTAAAGAGACTTCTTCTTCTTCTTTAAAAAGTACATTTTCTTGCTCACGTTATGAGAACAAAGTGAAGCGAGAAGTTTGTGGAACTCTAACAGAAAATGAGACGCTGTTTGAGGCTCCAGAAAGCGGAAATAAAGAATTCCTTGGAGAGAGTTGTTGACTTTATGCTCAGTTTCCCCACAGTGTCATTTTTTCACTTTCCTTATCTCCTGCAACTTGAAGACGGCAGCAGAGCAGTCTGCTGTGCTCCAGGAACGCAGCACTGGTCTCTGGAGAAAAAAAGGCCCTTCGTTGGGTATCGAACAGTCCTGTAACTGTGCCTTTCAGCTGTGTCTGAGACCATTGCCTTCTCTCTGAAATGTTAACCTTTGAGAGTTGTTGTTTTTCCAGCAATGAAGGGATGAAAAAAAATTCCAACATCTCTGTGAACATCAGTGCTTTTAGCAGACCCTAGACATCGTCTGGGCTTTGAGTCGCTCACAGACCAGTGTGAAAAACGGAAACGCTCACAGGATGTGCTGGCAGTCGCTTCTAAAACAAAAGTTGTTGTGGGGAAAAAGGGTAGTGCCTTTTTACTGTTGAAAGGTTTTCATTTTCTGAATTTTTTTTTTTTTAAACGGTTCAACCAAAACAAATTGATAAAACATCGTATCCTCCATTTTCTGCTTTTCTGCAGGAAAATCTTCAAATGTATTCAAAAGAGTCCTTTGGTTTGTCAGAAAAACGAATAAACACGTTCGGACCTCTGACTCTTGGAGTTTCTTTGGGTTTTTGTTTGCATTATAAAGACGACGCCAAAGCCGTTGTCATATGCATCAGTAGAGGGGTTGACCCGTGCTGCAGGTTCACGGATTGTCCAGGCCCTTGGAGGCTTGGTTCAAGATGCACCTTAAAGGTAGCACAGTTACAATGGAACATACGCTTGTTCACTTAATTCGTTTCACTCTGGGATTGTCTCACAGACTCCGTTTATATATTTAGGGAGTGCTAAAAAAAAATGTCCTCACTTGAGTTGCTTTGGATTGTTTTTACACTCGGTTAACCAAGGAAATAACTGAAGTGGATTAAACCAACAAAAATGATTAGTTGGGTGTAATCGAGTATTATTTATAAAGCCTTAGTCACAAGCACCTGGGGGGGGGGTTGACCTGTACAGGCTGGGTCTGTCGGTTGTCCCGGACCCCTAGAGGGGTCATAGACAGGAGCAGCCGCATCTTTAAGGAGGCACAGGTGTGTTCCCTTATATCTCGTCCGGCCACCTTAAGGGGATTTCATAGAAATGGAACATACGATTATTGTGCCTATGTTAAGTATTAGTAGCCTAATGTAAGGTGAAGATAATTATGACGTACGGCGCGGGTAATTCTGCTGTACGGCGCCGTTACGCCACACGCTACCCGTGGTAGCTCATTCTAGTAAAGCAAGAACGAGCTAATAGACCCTCGTCATTAGCAATATGCAAGTAGTACTGGCGCCTTGCTGAATGTGTGCTCCACGCACTGTCTGCACATGTGATACGTAAATGTCCGTAGGACGCCCAAACTTCGATTTGATTGTCTAATTTTCTTACGTCTAAAAG
This sequence comes from Oryzias sinensis, assembly GCA_037389245.1. NCBI lineage: Eukaryota > Metazoa > Chordata > Actinopteri > Beloniformes > Adrianichthyidae > Oryzias > Oryzias sinensis. Next base: position 22,649,237 of record CM074493.1, read on the forward strand.
TCAGGTACGCAAGGAGTGCGCACGTATCACGTGAACAGCACTAATGGGTTTAGTCTGCGGGATCTGGAAACACGCCCGTATCTCGCCTACTTTGCCCTCACCATGGCTTGACGTCCAACCGTTCACTACGACTTGTCGCTCGCAGCCCCCCATAGAAACAATGTCCATGAACATTTTCACTCTACGGATTCTTCAACCGGTCGAGGACCTTCATGTTTTGTGCAGGTTTGCCCATTTTTCACCTGCACCCAGCCGGTATACACCCGTTCGAGTAGCGCTGACTAGTGATTAAACTGAAACAAAAATTCAGGAGCTACAACTCTTCTCTCCTGTTTGTCTTTCTTGTCAGACTTGTCATGCACAGATATGTGCGCGATGATATAAAACGGTAAAAAAAGAAAATAAAATCAGCAGTTAAGGCACATGCTGTTTACTCAAAGAACCTTTGAAGCGAGGACACCTTTAGGCAGCAGAGAGTGAAAGATAAAGGAAACAAAGCAGGGAAACAGGACAGACTGAATCAATCTTTTTGTACTTTCTTAAAAAAAAAAAAAGACGACTGGTACAAGTAGCGAATAATCGCTAGATCCTTCTGTAAGAAGAAAAGCCTTCACAACATCCACACTCTTTATGTTCAGACAAACTATTACCCACAGCTGTCATGAAGAGAACACCTCACAGAGAAAATACAACTGCTATTGACTTTGCCTTGCTATGTCAGAGATTTTTTTTCTGTAAAACTAGAAATATTGGAAAATGTAGCTGAAACTTGTTTTGGCAGCTCAGTTCTTGGGTCATGTCTTTTATTTTGAAGGTTTTTCGGTTCTAAATTTTCGCATCTCGCCTCTGTGCATCAGTGCCTTGACCTCATCTCTTTCCCTCTGGATTCCTTCATGCACCCTGGGGATTTGAGCCTATAACTCAACTTTATAAAGATTTGTCCTCAAACCTTCATTTCATTCATTGCTGCAGCTCAGAGCAGCGAATCTCCTGAATGCAGTCAAACACCTGTCAGTTAGAAATGTTGTTGAAATGGTTTTTACTCTGACATCAAATAAAACTCATTTACTTTTATGAATGTATAACTGATTATTGTAATGTTTTTGTGTACCATTCTTATTTGATTGCTTGAAATAAACCATTTCTAAATCAAATAAAACAAAATCAAAATTTACAGTCAATGGTGCTGACCACTGCACCACAATACATTATTTATCAACTTTTTTTTATCTTAGTCAAATACAGAGACTGAGAGGTCTGATGTTCACTCTGAATTTTTTACACTTTCTTTGCAGGTCGGACTGACCGTCATTTCTGCTTTTTTTTCTTGGATCAGGTGTGTTTAGTCCTCTTGAATCCTCTTGAAACTGCTTTTCCACAGACATTTTCTTTATTTTATTTCTGATCTGTAAGTACAAAATTCACCGGGATTTGGGTGAAGATGTATTTACATTAATCTCATATCCATGTGAAGTATGTTATTGCAAAAATAATTTCATAAAATAGTAGTGAGCATTAGCAGTTAATGGGATTATAGGGATTCAACGAATGCAGGGTTATTGGTTGGCCCTCAAACATTTTCAACTCAAATCTGGCTCTTTACAAAAAGTTTGGTCACCTCTAACCTAAAATAAGAGGCTCTTTTAGATCAAATGGCTCAAGGATATAAAAGACTGAGTGATTGTCTTAAAACAGGTTGTTTTATCTTTTAAACTAGAAACCAGATCAAATTTAGTCTCTCATTAAATTTTAGGTAAAATCAGTTTAAGCTTTCTATGCAGATGGTGTTGTGAAACATTCGAAGGTCCCGACTGTTTTTATTTTCATTCACAATAGTTCTTTTTCTTTAAATTCTCATACGATCTAACTCGCAGAAATGAAATGCAGAGCGCTTTGGGATAAATGTGAAATGCCTGGCACAAGTTGAACCTTTTTTATGCAGCTTTTTCATTAGAGGTTTGTCTTTGTTCTGATGCCAGACATCAAATTTTCAAATGTCTTTTCCTCTATTTATTAGAAGATTTATTATTTGTAGGGTAATGATGTTTTTTTTGTGTCAAATAACCTATTTCTCTTTCATGACATTCATATTTGTGGTTAATTTTATATCATCATTTTGCCAGTAACTAGAAATGGTCAGTAAGCAGTATCTGGTTTAAGTGGATCTAAGTCATCATTTCTATGAAAACCACTCTGGCCAATCAGGAGTGGGTTTATTGGAAGTGAGATGTGAGACCACATATTTTTATGCATCTGAATAGTCTGTAAATAACTTGGATGACTTGGGATGAAGAAAAATATAATATGAAAAATTATTAGGATTAGGAAGAAGATGGTATCAAACCAAAACAGTTGATTTGACAAACAGAATGACTGAGTTATAGCTGTTTATTTCTCTATAGATGTCTATGGCTTCTTGGAACCAGCAGCTACTTCCTGTTTGAAACGCCAGGGGGAGGAATCCCTCAGACCATGTCTGAGATACAGGCAATAGGTCAGTGTAACAGACTGAAGGATTATTGTTTATTCATAAGAATTGAACATATATGTTGTAGATGGTTTAAAATGCTCACCATAGTTATAGAGTATAGGCTTGGCTTTGAGTTCGAGCCCTCTGTAGACAGTTGAGAGAAAAAGAACTGTCAAAGTCCATGGTGCTCTTCATCCACAGACATACTCATCCATACTTTATTCGGGTTAAGCAGAAAGGCTGCTCTTTTGATTTCTGGTCACCGAATAAAATACAAGATTCTGAAGTGCTTCATTGGAGTCAACATCCAAGAAAGTCCTGGATAGTAGTTGTGGTGAAAAGAAACGTCAGGATTTTCATGAATGATGTTGAATGAGATGGAGGGTAATACACTGTTGGGGAAATCAGTATCTTCATAATTGACGGGGAAAGGATTAAAAAACAGTCTCACCCAGAGTTTTAGAGAGGGGCTCAACAAAAACAAACCAGCGGGTTTCTTTGCGTCATTCAGCACCCCTGCTCAGGAATGAAATAGAAGACAAAAGAGGAAGTTAGAATTATCCCTGCTCTGGCTCACAGCGTGAAAACACTCTGGACATCTCGCTTGTGGCACTGATTAGTTCACATTAGCGCTCTTGCAGCGCTTTTCTCTATTTCATGTTTCCTCCCACAAGTGAAAAAAAAACCCTGCTTCGTTTCAGTTAACTTAATGCAGTAAATTGTTACAAAACACAAGCAGCAGTAAAAGACCCACTCCAATAAAAATGGTGTTTTTTGTGTTTTTAACATGTTCTTGGGGTATTTTTCTGATGTGTTAAGCGAATTAGGCTTAAAGTTGCATTTCTGGGTATTTATTTATTTCAATTGTGATTTAGGAGCAAATGAAAAAATGCTGTTTGAAAAAGGTTGTATTTGTGACGTAAAAAAAAAAAAACACAAGCTCCCTGCTCCGCTTCATTCAGACATCATCTAGACCCACTAGACAGTACTCTGAACCTTTTTTCTTCAATGATTTGTGAACCTCACTGGTGTCCATGGATTACATGAAATCTTTCCACCTTTATCCACCTTTGTCATGGTAGGGAGAACACGTCAAAGTATCTCAGGGTCATCTAAGATAGCACAAAAAAACAACTGGAAACACTTTTTAAATGGATCAAAACATAATCGGGATCAGACTTTAAGGAACGCGGTTTGTAGAATGTTAAAAAACTTTTTTAATCCCTTTTTTTTTAAAATTATCTCCACTATATGGTCTTTAATAAAAATACAAAAAAAAACTGTATTCGGCACATTGTTCTGTGTAGCAGGAGCAGACGGTTCTTCCCCCAGCAGTCACAATGATAGATTTCCCATTTGGAAATGCTTTAGTAAGTCACGCAGCCATGCGATAACAGCATAAACTAAAGAGCAAGGACTTCAGGAGACACTTAAGGCGTCATTAGAACCTCGTTACACATCTCATAACAAAGTCAAAGCGTGTCGTTTTAATTAGCAGGGCTGACCTTGTTCTTTGCATCCACACTGCTCTGCACAGAGAAGCATCTAGAAATTCAAAGAGCAAACATCAGACACTTTGTTTGACTTTGGAATTGGAGTGTTTGATTTCCTGAAGTAGTATTCATCAGAGGAGCTGCAGCACACTGCAGGAACACTGCAACGGAAATGCCCCAAAACTGGGAGGGGCTGTTCTTTTGATTGAAATCTTCAGATCAATAACTCTGTGCATAATTGTGCAGAAATTCTGCAGTGTGCAGTCAGTGTGTGCCCAAACATTTTGCAAAGACGGCCAGATTTGGTGAAGTCAAAATGCGTGAGGGCCGACCAAGGAGTCTGCATTCTTTAAACCCTTATAGTAACAATAAATGCAAAGGATTTTTTTGCAATGGAATAGTTTGCATATCTTCAAATACATTTTGTAAATTTTTACCAAAATTTTGGAGAATTTCAGATTTGAAGACCAGAAATAAAATCAAGAAAAATGTGTCTTGAAAAGAAAATACCTTTGGGCAACATTAAATCAGAGTTCATATGAAATGTTACATGTTATTTACTATTAAAGGCTCACTGTAAACTTAAAACTATAAATGATGTGAAGAAGACCCACCCCCCCCTCTAGGCAAGGCAAGGCAAGTTTATTTGTATAGCACAATTCGTACACAAAGTAATTCAAGGTGCTTCACAAAACCCTCTAATGTCTATAATCACCCTCCTACCCCCCTCTCATACAACCCTCTCTTCCCTCCTTTTATTTTCTGTCCACTCCACCACAAAATGTTACAAATATGATTAAGATGAATAAAGTTTGGCCTAGATTACAAAAGTGGTTTATTCAGACATACCTCTGGTGTGTCAGAACATTCATAACCCCTGTTGTTAAAGTAAAATAAGTCCAACACAAGAGGCCTTCCGCTCTCATCTGTTTGCCCAGCAGTTGGACAGGACAAATAAAAAAGAAAAAGATTTGAACAGGAAAATAACACAAATCTTAGAAGTACAAACCACTGTGGTTTTGATCACAGAATCAAATAAATCTGTTCTTCACATTTGGTAATTAAGGCTCTGAAGATCAAGTAGCTGCAGGTTGTTGTCACAGGTTTATAATGGCTTAGAACGTAATTCAGCCAATCACAATCAAGAAATTGTACACACAATGTCCAGTCCTCAACGCTTTAGTCTGCACCACTTCTGTCCAAACAGGCTGTGAGTCTTTCTATTTTGGTTTCTTAACACTTCAAAATGAAAGGAAAACTAGATTGAAGCCATCCCTAATGATCTAGAAACCATATATTAGTTGAGCTGCTTGATAGAAATGATGAAATATCCGTAGAAAGAAGAAGGTTGTGCTCAGGAAGCCAGGCGGTGGAAGTTGACGTGGACTTCAGATGAAGACACCAAAGTTTCATGACATCTTGAACTGCTTCCATAAGGGAACATCAGGGAAAAACTAAAGACATACAGCTCTTAACCTGAAACCTATTTATCTGGATCAGATATACGAACATCTGCCAAAGGACTGAAATGTTCTGAAGTGCGACACTCGGACATCGTGGGTCCTGCATTATAGATGACTGCATGCAGACACAATGGCCGTGACCTTTTGAGCGTTGCATCATCAGTCCATTAATAATGCACGCCGCAGCACTTTGCTCGGTGCAATTACAGCATTTCATACTGTTAGTCAGAAACACAACAGCTCACTCTAATGCTGCTTCTCTCCACCTTTGTCTGTCTGCCGGACCTTAAGGGCCCGTTTAAAAATGAATGAGCGGTGTTTACGCTGTAAATATCCGCTGGTGGTGTGCCGTGGGTTATTAGAAATGTAAAAAGCTGCTGTTGTGCTTGATTACGGATGTGTCTGCTGTGAACGTGAACTGCGGCGTTTCTCACAGTCTGGTTGAAGGACGACTTGTGTAGTTAACAACGTCTACAAGTCTTCCCCTAATTTAACAGTGAGTGGGGGGGGCGGTGATACATTTTTGAGAGCATGTTGAAATCTGTGGAGACAAAGAAGTTACTCAAGTTGCATTAGACTACAAATTAGTGTAACATTTCTTTTCCCCTTCAGGTCTTTTTAGTCATTGTGGATCCTGCTTTCAAACTTAAAAGCCAGGTTTTAGTCCCCTATATAAATTCTATTTGTTTTTTCTCAAAGATGTAGTAATTTAACACTTTAATACCACAGCTTTATCTGCAGTGTTGACAATCTTTCAATCACCATAACTCTTCAATAGTTTATGCAGTTTTTTAAATGTATTTTTTAACTTGTACTGTTGTGTTGGACAGATTTTAGAGTCACAGTAGGGGGTTATGATTCTTCTGACACATGAGGTATGTATTTGTATAACCCCCTTTTATATTAGAGGCTAACTTTATTTATATTGATTATGTTTGTTTACATTTCCTCTTGGACTAAACGGAAAAAAAGCAAGAGAGAAGAAGGGAGTGAGATGTTAGAGATGGGGGGATACGGGTACATGCAAACGGATTCTGAAATGGAGAAAAGCAGTCTTGCACTGATCTGCAATTCTCTACAGTGGTGAAGTACTTTCACAAACAATGTAAGTCACCTCATACTGACACAGAGACTATACAGCAGTAAACAAAATCAACATAAATTAGCTGATACTGATGTGGAGAAAAGCAGCTTTACGTAGAACCGCATTTCTCTGTGTCAGAATCTGTCAAAATTGTGTGTACGTGTCTAAATAGTTACTGTAGTTCAAAGAGCGTGTGTTGTTTAGGTGTCGCCGGCGACATCTGCAGTGTTAGATCTTTTTAAGAGCGGCGCTTGACTACTGTAACTTTTCAGCAGTTAAAGAATTCAGCATAATTCCGGTGGATTCTGAAGTGGAGAAAAGCAGCCTTTTGCCTTGTATTATGCAACTTTTTACGTTAGAAAACCGTGCAAAGCCGACATGAAATTCTGCTTTTTCCACGCCAGCATCAGCTGATGACTTAAACGGTCGAAGATTTATGGTATGTCAAAGAGCCTGTGTCGGTTAGGTGTTCCCGGCGACGTCTACGATGTCAGTCATGTCCAACGTCAGTTTGTCTTTTTTTAAATTTTACATTGATGTAGAAGTTTTGGGAAACATTACAGCTAAGATATTCAGACAGTAATTTGCCATTTAGTTGAAACTATAACTGACTCAACCAGACTATTCCCAGACTCAAACCTGTGGAGCGCTGGTACCTATGCAGTGTTGGGGCCACTGCTCCACAGCCCGGGGCAATACGAGCAACATGAAACCCCAAATGCAATCAAAAGGTTTCCTCTATGAATATTTACATAAAGACAAAGAGACTTTGTACGTTATGATGAGAAAATCATCTCAAGTACATCACAGCGAATGATTGGCAGCAGTTGCAGTGCAGAAGGGGCTGCAGGTGAAACAGCCAGGGGCAGTTAAGGCATCGACCAAACAGTGTTTGTTGTATTTGTAACATGGAATTGTCTCCATTCAGACAAGTTTAAAGCAATTTATGCTGCAGGTGAACAAATGGCCCCCGGACTTTGCCATCAATCAGTGGCTCCTCCTTCATTAGTGTACTCCTAAAAACCTTGTGTCTTTGTAATTGTGTGTCTAGTTATTGCAGCCAAGTTAATAATTAATTTGAGTAAACTGCATCAACATAATTGGCGAATTCCTGCTCATTTCTACTTAAGTCAGCCTTTCTCTGCGTTGGACTTAGTTCTATTTTTTGCCCTATATCAATTTTTCATATGTAGCCATTTGTCTTCAGGGAATGAATATCATCTCAGCAGTGAATTCTGGGGTTTTTACCCATCCCTGCGGCGGTACGCTGACACTTCCCCAGGACCAAAAGCGGTGAGGGAGAAGGCTGGCTTTCACTTTATTTTTTACTTAAAACTTTGTCCTACTTCTCTCTGGTCGCTTTGAAGAGGCGTGCCGCTTTGACTTCACGCTTTTCCACTCATGTCAGTTTTCCCTGCAAGCTCCCACCCTGCATTCCAATCATCGTCGAATTTTTTTCCCCTTCCAAGTCAATTTCCTCCAGTTGCTATATTTCACCGGCGGCAACAATTGACCCGATCCAGAGCAACATGAATGGGTTTCGGTGGCACCTGATTATCAGGCTGCTTGATGAGTCTGGGCTCAGACTCCCACCAAGCTCTGCTGCTAAGAAAACAGAGACTTGCTCCAGATGGCCGTGCCCTTTAGAAGTCTCTCTCTTTGCTGTAATGGAGTGACTTGGCTTTTACTCCCCGGACTCGGTGGTGGGATCAGTCCAGGCGGCTGCTGTTAATGAGCCTCGGCGTTCCCTCCTCTGTCATGCTGGGATTTCTGGCTCACAGTATATTTTACTTCTGGTTTTTCTGCCTGCATGGAATATGAGAGAAAATTAGAAGGCCACATGACGTTACCACCATCAGTCTGTTCCTGCATGGCACGCACAGTTGGGAGTACAAACCCAACAACTTCCACTTGTACTCAACTCTTTCCTGTTAAAATGATCCATAACTTTTATTTTCTTCAACTATTCAAAAACTTTTTAACAGATATTGCCATATTTTCCACTAAAGCCTTAATGTGGTTTATAATCCAGAGTGCCTCATAGATAGATTCATTCTGGTTGTTCTTTCTGATGTTGAAACAAACTTAAAAAGTACACGGCGTCCTGTCAAATGTTTGGTTATTGTGAATACGCTATGGCAGCTATTGCAGCCGTGTTGGAATGTTTTTTTTTTACTAACAAGGTTGGGAGTTAGTGTAGTCACAGTTACATTTGTTTTAGCCTGGTTTTAAACAAGGTTGGGAGTCAAGCTTTGTTCACACCGGGCATGTGTGATTCATTCAAAGGCGAACATGGGTTTTATAACACGCTTTTAGCATGTAATGTACACATTTGACTGTCGCTGTGCCATAATAGTGCATGTAGACACAGTTGGAAGAGGCCTGCTGCAAAATGTAGAAGTGGTGCAGATCTCGCTCATCTTGCTCCAGGCTTTATTTCCCCAGCTCTATTCCGATATATAAAAGACTTTCATACTTTTTCCGACTTTCAAGAGTCATAGAATTCAAGCTGGCGAACAAACCACAATTATTAATTTCTCCTTCATGATCAATTTACAAATGGTTCGCACTCCGTGTTTTAAAAAGAACAGTACTTATTTGTAACTACCAAATCCGAGTCCCCGATTGTTCAAAGTTTAAGTTTCATTCCATTGCAGCGTATTTTAGACATAGAGCCTGAAAACAGACTTAAAAACCTGCGTAGCAACGCGTAAATACCGGAGTTTCGAACTTGGAAGCCGGAAGCATTCATAAATGTGCGTTTCCAAAGCCCGGTGTGAACGTAGCATTAGCATAGCGTCTAACGTGTTTAACATGTAGCATGTTACAAACCAGTTGTAGAATTACTGTGAACACAATTAATAAAGTTTGACTGACTGATGGTTTTACCTCTGATTTTGTTTTGTCTCATTTAATTTGTCTTATAGTTCGGTTCGCCCTACATATGACATAAGTTTAAAAACAGGCTTTTCCGGCTGCCGCTGCTGCTGCGGTGGGGGTCTTGGGGTGGGGATGGCTGGGCACTCTCCCTCCTTCTTTCCACGTTCCACCATCCATTTTAGAAGAACATAAACACTCACCTGGGCACAGGTATTAGCTCAGTTTCCATGACTAAATGACTGAAATATTTCACACTAGTTGGTTTTAAGGCATAAGTATGCGTGTGAAAACTATCTGTTTTGTATATATGTCGACAGGTGGACATTTTTGCAGCTAGCAGGTGTGTTTATAACATTTGAGTGTGTGTGTGGACAGGCTCCGCCCTTATTGTACTACATTTGAACCTTACCATAATGATTAACAACCAGTAAACTTGTTGCTTTATGCTGCTTCATGGTCTTATCCCCCTTCCCCTCCTATTATCACCCCCTACCCCCCCTCTCTCTATCGTCCCTCTCTCTTCTTCCCCTCTTTCCTTTTCCGTCCGGTCCAACACCAAAGATTTTCAGACATGATTGAAATTAATAAAGTTTGGCTCAATTACAAAAGGGGTTTATCCAGACATACCTTTGGTTTGTCTGAAGATTAATAACCCCTCTTGTTAAAGTAAAATCTGTCCAACACAAGAGGCCCTCAGCTCTCATCTGTCTGCCCAGCTGTTGGACAGGACAAGTCAAAAAAAAAATAAAAAATAAAAAAAAACAGGCTTTTCACTGGCGGTGCGCCCGACAATCTGGTGCGCCCTAAAGTACGGAAAATGAGATACTGGTTTTAAATTGGCTAGAACTGGGGTCACCTCAAGGCTGTACATGTTTTATTTTAGAGCTCTACCTTTATTTTCTGTTAATCATCAGGTTGAAATCATCTCACATTTTCTTTTATTTGCATGAATTAGCTCGTCCCTCCATCCATTTCATTTCAGAACCCATTAATTCCCAGTCTGGCTCATGGGGTTGCAAACTAAGGGGCAATTTAAAGTAATAATGTAACCTATGATGCAGTTTTTGAACTGTGGGATGAAGTTTGAGTGTCTAAATGTTCAAAGTCAGATGTTGGAATGATGAAAAAGCAGTGACCTAAATGTCTGGGACAGGATTTGTGAAAAGTAACACAGAGGATGATGCGCACAGATTCCTTCAAAGAATGACTATTTCAGGCTGGAGAGAATCAGTATTAAATGATTAATGCCTTGCAGGGCTCCCTCTCTGTACTCTCTCTGCCACCTCATGAGTAAGGTTGGAGAACGGGTGAAAACTGTTTTGAACAGAGGTGAAAGGTGAAAGCTATAAAAGGTCTAATGAAAGAAAAGGAAATATTGAGAAGCAGAATGTCGTTTTGGACTGGAGGCAATGTAAACAGCAGAAAACTTCTCTTAGCTGCTAGTGGATGTTTGGGGCGCATGGCAGCAAAAAAGGAGACGTCTCAGAAATAAAATGACGATTTATGTTTTGGTACAGAAAGATGCGCACAAAATAAGTCCATAAATCTTAGGCAGTTAGGCTCTGGATCAGGTACTCATAGGGCCCTACGGGTGCTTGAGCACCTGCCCTTTTAGCCTCGTAATAAAGAGTTCCCTAGTGTCCTCTTGTTTTTTCTTGTTTTGTTGTATTAACATTAATACATTTATGTTGGAGATACAAGAAAAAATGTGGCTTCAAAATCCCACCGGTATTCTATTAAACCTGTTTTCTTGGAATACGGGGGTTCTGAGCTGCCGCCTCTGTCTTTGTGGTTTGACTCATCGCTAGAGAGGGTTAGGGACAGCCGGGGACACCGAGAGTTGCTTCTGCTCCACGGAGAACTGAGGAGACAGTGAAGCTAATCTGAAAGTTCTGGTCTAACTAGTCTTTGTCTATGATTCAAAGAGCTTAAATATAGTTCATATTTTGGAAAACACTCTATAATAGTCAAGGAGTTACTTTTTACTTTAGCCAGAGGTATGAGACAAGCATCGTTTCAACACAGGAAGGTGGGTACTAAGTACAAAATAACACATCAGGGAAATATAAAAATAAATGAACAATATTTACGGTGAGTTCATAGCTTCCTCACTAGGGTTGTGCCGATGGACGATATCATCGTCCATCGTGATGGGTGACTGACATCCCGATGGAGAGACCACCATCGTGATGCCACGCCCCCGCCACGTTGCAAGTCAACACCATAAGCCGCGGTTACATGTACAAAATATCTTGATGGGATCAATGGTCAGATTAGAATCCAACCGTGTACATGGGCCCAGAAAAATGTTTTCAGAATATAACAAACGTTCACTAAGGTCACACTTTCCGTCGGAATAAATCATTCGCACATGCGCAGTAGGGTTTGAAAATGGAAGGATATAAATTCCGCCGAGCGGCTTTTTTTTTTCAAACTTTATTGAATGTAACAATTCAATACAAAACAATGTTAAACAGCGCCGAGCGGCTATATATATTGACATGTCAGCTCGGTAAAATACGAGATGATCTTCTAAACGTGCTTTTAATAATGTTACGGTTATTATGACACACCTGTTCGCTCATCATTTGAATTTTAATCCGTGTGGTCAGTGCTTTTTCTGAACGGAGCCAGGCTTAGCAGAATGCTAACACGGGCTAACAACATTAGCTTTGGGTGGCGCTGCATCCTGGCTGCACGTTAAACATGTAAGAATAACATCAGCCTTTATTTTAGTCGGGACACGACTGGAAACACAAATCCACGTGTTTGAATGTTTTCTAAGGACTGAGCGACATTTCTGCTTTGAAGCTCAAACCGCTGTGTGTCTGCTGACGATCCGAGCTGTGCTCACACACACTTTAGACCCGGTTCTGAGTTTGGTTGCTTGTACCCCTAGAGCTGCGGGACGGATCGCAGTCTTATATCTCCCACATATACCACTCATGTACCCCCCCCCCTTCCCATCAAACACAAAGCTGTAAGTCCGCGCTCCGCCGGTCCACTTCACTAGTTGAATGCGGGAGCGGACTACTTATTTTCCATTTTGTTTGTTACTTTTGTTAAAGTCACTTCCCTTAGTTTATACTGGATCATTGCGGATTAGTCATTAGTTGGGAAATAAAATGAAAAAAGCAAAATTACGAATAGCAGTTATATAAGAACGAAAAATGTAAAAATAACCCCCCACACACACACACAACCCCCCACCCCGACAATGTCATTGTCCATCCCGATGGTTGACAGCAAACATCGTCAACGGCCAATTTAAGGGACATCGCCCAACCCTATTCCTCACTACAGGTCAGACACTACATTTATCTGTTCAATACGGAGCCCGTGTCCTGACATTAAGATATAAAAATATATCTTGTTCCCACAGATTAATATCTTGTTCCCACAGGTTATTATGTCGTACGCACGAAATACTATTCCGTTCCCACAAGATACTATTGCGTTCCCTCAAAATACTATTCCGTTCCCTCGAAATGATTAACTCGTGCGAACGCAATAATTATGTCGTTCGAACGCAATAATTAATCCGTTCGAACGCAATAATTATTCACGTCATAAGTCATTCACGCGGATATGCTCTGTACGCCGGCAAAACAAAAGCCGCTTTCAGCGGTAACTTCCGTGTCTCTGTGACCCATATTCGTTCAAAAAAGGAACATGAAAAACAAAAATGATCACTTTATTACCGTCTCAATGAATATAAGAAAAATATCAAAAGATTTATGATAACTAGGCTGCTTTGTCATACGATAGCTCCTGCTAGGCTACTACTAGCTCCGCCGCAGAGCTCTCTGATCATGATGTATGCCGGCATTTGGGCAACTGGCTGGTCTGTTGTCAGACAGCTGATATTGTAGTTTAGGGTCGAATAGGAATAATAATATTTAGGACTTGTCTTTTATTAACTTTAGCAGTCAGTATCTTTACATTCGAAGGCTATTAGGCTACATGCTAACTGACTAGCCGATCATTTCCTGTTATTAATTTACGTCATAGATTTACAGCAGATACCTTCACATTTCTCTCTGTGTGTCTCATTACATTGCATTGAAGACACGGAGGATGTTTAGAGAACAGATTTATTTATTTCAAAAAGCACAAAAGCATCCATCGTATTCACGTTCATTCACATGATGATCTGGTACGCCCTCAGTCATCTTGCTGCAAAAGCCGCTTCCTGCCGCTACTTCCGTGTCTCTGTGAGCATTCAATAGGGGTAAAAATAAAAGCAAGAATGGTCGATCTGTTATTTTCTCGATGAAAATCTGAAAAATATCATATTAAGCTGGATGCTTCGCCTAAAGCACTTACCTTTAGCTTGTAGCATAACAACAATAGCAGTACGTCCCGATTCCCAGCGTGCTTTGCTGCCAATCACTGGCCAATCATTGGTCTTGTTGTTAGACCTTGGTCACAGGGACACGGTTATTGGCCAGTGATTGGCAGCAAAGCACCTGTGGGAACAAGATATTAATCTGTGGGAACAAGATATATTTTTATATCTTAATGTCAGGACACGGGCTCCGTAGTTCAAAGTAATATTTTCTGATTAGAAATACCTTCTGTATCATTCAGTTTAGCAATCTTCAGTAATAAAACCTTTCCAGTCATAAGAAAAGCCTGTTTGGAGGATCAGATGCAAAGGAGAATTTAGCTGAGAATCCTAATCTAGAACCAGAGTCACACTGGGTGCAGCTGTCAGGACCTGGAGGTGTAGGAGCTAAAATGCAGGACGCTGGGCTTGGAGACAGAAACGTAAACATTTCATAAATAGACTGAAACGAGACAAAAACCATGGAGAAACCAAAATCAGATAAGGCAGATTGATCTGACAACATCAAACTGAAAACCAGAAACCTTCCACTCACTGAAGACGATGAACAAAAATGAAGACAGAGGCGGATAATTAACATGAACCTGGAGTGACTGACGGGAATAGAAGACGACCAAAATACCACTGAAAAACGGAACTAAACTGCAGAATCGTCACAGCAACGGTATGATATCATCAAATATTACTAATATTTTCAGCAATCTGGGGTTGAAAGTTGTTTGATGTCTGTGTTTAAAATATTACCATCTGGGTTCAACTTGATTCATGTTGATTCTGCCTGCAGCACGTTGTGCCAAACTAAATAGCTGCCAGTGTTTTTATAGCTTTGATGTCTTCCAAGTCTGTGATAAAGTGAATGAACTCATGTTGACAATAATTTGTTTACATAAAAGAAATGACAATTGTATCATTGCACCGCTACTAAGGACACATAGCTGTGTATTTATCTATTAGTAGCTTATTTTCAAATTTTACTTAATTTCCATCATGTTTAGAGGACAAAAGAAAATGTTGTTTTTGCTGCCCTTTTCTGACCTTGAGCCCCTGGCGCTCTAGAATTTTGTGTGCACGTCCCTGCTCTGGATGGATGACGCCTTGTGTTTATGGGATATGCTTTGTCTATGGATGCATTACCCCAGATGAAGGTGGTTAACCCTTTAACACCAGAAATGTCAGCGGTGACACATAAATAACAGAAGATTTGACCTACCCTCCGACCGTTTACACCAGGGGTCGGGAACATTTTTTTGCCGAGAGAGCCATAAACGTCACATATTTTTAAATGTAATTTCGAAAGAGCCATACATTAATGTAGTGTCCCTTTACCACACTGAGGCACGGAGACTTAACCTCTTTTGGGGACTTTATTCTGGTGACTGCAGACCCCTAACAAACGCCGTACAATTAATTCAGCAACTCCTGAATCTCTCCCGCAGAGACGAGAGCGCTTCTCCCAACTTTATATTCCCCCCTCCCGCTCCAGCCCTCCCATTTCTCTTATTCAGCCCATAGCTGAACCCCATTGGTCCAAACTCCCTAACAACAGGCTGAGCGACAAAACTGAGGGCCAATCAGATCTCTGCTTGATTGAAGCGTTCCATGAACTCCAGAACTTTTAACGCGGCCCAACAGCCAAGTTAAACTCAGTCCGCGACAAAATGTTTAAAACTAAATATGCAAGTGAATGTGTGCATTTGATGTAATTTTAACACTTTTAACATTGTTATGCTGTTGCTAATAAATGATGAGTATTTCTCGTGGTAGTTTTGCTGATGTTCTAGTCTGGTTGATACGTGGTGAGTTTCTGCTTCATGCAGGCGTTGAGACTTTAAACGGGATCTTAGGTCTGAATGTTCTTTAGATGTAAGAAAGACATGGAACCAAACACACAGTCACACGCTGCAGTGAGTGACGGGCAGCGGGTTTTACGTTTTTACCATCCCTGCGCGATTCACCTGCCTGCCGGTCCACCCCCCCCCCCCCTTTCTTCCTCACACATCCTGTCCCCGCAACTGCGCGCTCTTTCTCAGAGACGGGAGCGCGCAGTTTTAGGCACTGCAATTCACAGGTTTCCGGGTGGTACAAACTCTGTGAAATAATAGATAATAGTAAACTGATAGTGCTGGCGTAGATTTTTCTCTCTAAGCACCGCTACTACTACGCGCCTCTGTCATCGCATCGCGCCCGAGAAGGACTGGTCTAATGAAAAAAAAAGTATAATTAAAGATTTGTCTGCGAGCCACATGTGACCATCAAAAGAGCCAAAAATGGCTCGCGAGCCATAGGTTCCCGACCCCTGGATTACACGACTAACGTTAATCAGCTGATTCTGAAGCTGCTTTTGACACGATCAGCTTATTTGCGTTGATGTACTCTCTTCACCGCTGTAGAGTGTTGTAAATCAACGCAAAGCTGCTTTTCTTCACTTCAGAATCTGTTGGAATCATTTTAATTGCACATGGTTAAAGAATTATGGTAGTTAAAAGAATGTCAACACTTGGGCTCTATAGCCTGGTATTAAAGGCTTAAAAGCCAGACCATGCCTATAAATTGCTCCTGGTGGAGAATTGGGTGGATGAGGTTTAGGGCAACAGTCTGGAATACTAAGAGAATAACATCCAAGAAAGAAGTGAAAATCTGATTCTGATTGGTTAAGAAGAAGTATTTGGTTTCCTGGTCCTGGATATCTAACTGGACTGAAGTTGTAATGATGAGCGGCGTTTAGAGTGCAGCAACAGCAGCCCAAATTTCCTGGAAGAAACCAAAATCTTCCTTGATAAAATTACACCAAAGCTTCACAAAAGAGTGCAGTACAGTAAATACTTGTAGTTTCTATTTTTTCATAGAAGTGAAATGCAAAGAAAGAATTTTGGAAATCTAATATAAAAATGTTCAAATGAAAAAAAGAAGTTTGGTAAAAATAACTTTTATATGACGTGCTGAATTGTAAAATCCCATCCTGGTCATCTTTTGAGGTCTTTTAAACGTGTTACCAGTAATCTTTTAAGTACGATTTTGCTGTTTTTAGTTAAATTTAAAAACCTGTGTCTTTTTCCACAACATAGTTTTTGCAGAATGACATGGAGTTCATTGGAAATTCACCTCTGAGTTGTGGGCAGGTTTGTTGCCGTGAAGTAAGCCCACCCCTACTTCCTGTCATCCCTCTTATACCAGGGCTGTTCGTTCCTGGTCCTCAAGATCTACCACCCTGCCTGTTTTCCAGCTCTCCCTGCACTGCCGGCTGCTGATTCCCTGGACCTGGTGAGTTTATTCATTCAGAATGTGGCTAAATGAGCTAATCAGCAAAAACCAGGGCTTAGAGATCTGGAAAACAGTCAGGGTGTTAGATCTCGAGGACCAGGAATGAGTAGCCCTGGTTTACACTCTCTTCAGCTTCCAGCCCCTCACAACCCCAACAGAGCATTATTGGTGAATAAAAATAGGCACCAATATTGGAGCTATCCAGACGTACAGTTTAGAGCCAGATGCCAGCTCATACGAGGAAAACAAAGACGTAGATGGATCTAGTTGTCCACAAGTGGATGTATCAGAATGAAGCAAAGCAGTGAGCTTCTGACCCACCCAGCGTATGTTCTTCATCAGAAATCGGATCTTTTTCAAACATACAAGAACATGTTAAAAACAACTAAAACACAATTTTCAATGGAGATGGTCTTTAAGTCCATCCATTCACATCTTCTCAACTCTTCAGATCTTTACTAAAATTTAGCTTCATCACCTTAATACTATAACTGCTTCTTTTTCTTTCCATGTAGACATTTGCAGATCGATGTACAGGTTGAGATGAGTTCAAATGAGTATTTGTCAGACTTTCTGGTTTGCTTTTATTCTTAGTAATGTTATTTTTCTCCTACTACAACGTGTTCTCTTTACTGCGACTTTGTGGTTTTCAGCAATTAAAAAACTTTTATAGCGCGAAAAAAGAAACCTTTTCTAACTGAAAATGAAACGACAGACAAAATTGGATCATTATGGAGGAATAAACACTTTAGCGGCAGATCATTCTTTGAGTTCTTGTGTTTGTTATATTCTCCATCAGTGGGAGATGAGGATAACTGAGTTCCTAACTGCTGTTACTTTCCAGCTGCAGCTTTTAACTCGAGCTGTCATCTGCTTTGTTTTTCTTCTGCGTGGTCTGAAACCATGGTTACCGGAATAAATCGCACATCTGTGAAAATACCGTTTTCCTTCCTGTCAGTCCTTCGTGTCACCTCCATCACTACACAATGTCAAGGGCCTCACTTTTTCACTCGGCTTTTAGGAATGCGTTTCGATTTGCACAAGAATTTCTGCTGGATGAAGGACGGGATTCTTTCAGTTGTTTGCCATGCGTGCTGAAGGTGGATTAAAAATCATGACTCGCTCACAAAGAGGCGTAGAGAGGGCGCGTGCGTCACCATGGCGAGGCCTGAATCACTACAGGAAGCGGGGACCTACAGCCTGTTTGTGTGCCGCACTCTTTTGGATGGGGGAGTATTTTTAGATTAACACCCCAACTGGGAGGGGAGTCGTGGGGAAAAGTAAGAAGGTTGCAAAACAAAAACAATTTCTGATTCACTTCCTGAGAAATTAATTTATCCACTTTAAATAACTCTGGGGGTTAGAGAGCATAATTTTCAGAGTAGCAGCAAAGGTGAGAAATTGTTTTGATATTGCAGCTTGATACCTGGGAGTTTGAAATTAATATAACTGGAATTTTTCCATTTGTTTCTCAGATTAAAAAAAAAACAAGTGCGGTTACCTTATTTTCCGCACCAGAAGGTGGACCTAACAGCCTTTTTTTGTTTTAAATGACAGTGCGTCTAATAATCTGGAGTGCTTTATACAGTACAGACCAAAGGTTTGGACACACCTTCCTATTCAAATGAATTTCAGACTCATTCTTTTTCATTGTAAATAAGGTTGGGGTTTTTTGTAAAAATGCTAACGCGGCTAACATGTAGCAGTGGGTTACTAACAAGGTTGGGAGTTAGCGTAATCACAGAAGCATTTGTTTTAGCGTTATCAGTAATTTTTTATGTGCTGCAGGTGTTACAAATATTGTGAAAACGTTAACGCTTCTAATGTGGCTAACGTGTAGCGTGTTACAAACAAGTTCTAGAGTTACTGTGAATGCAATTAATAAAGTCTGACTGACGGACGGACTAACTTATCTCTGACTCTTTTGTCTGGCTTATTGCGCCTTATGGTTCGGTCCACTTCATATGTCTCATAAATTCAAAAATAGACCATTTATTGGTGGTGTGCAGAAAAACCGGCTTTATTGTTAGTACTTTTATTCTTTAGCTGTCTTTTTCCTGCTGCCCTAAATTGTGTTTCTGTAACCCTGAATTTACACTGGTCCTCTGGCGGATTCTGAAGCAAAGAAAAGCAGCCTTATTCTAATATGCAACACTTTACGTTATTAACATCTTGCATATTGGTGCAAAGCCGTTATCAAAAGGCACTTTTCTCTGTCAGAATCAGCAGATACACGTTGATTGTGTAAATGGTCAAAGAAGCTTGCATTTTTGAGGTGTCGCCAGTGACATCCTTGATGTTAAAAAGTGAAATTTGACCTCAAATGTTCTTTAGACTATATAAAGATAAGTACAAATCCATAGCTTTCACTGTCTGGCATGTTGATAACTCTGGCTTTTTTATTATTTGAATGTACACTACTGTGTTTTTTATTTACAAATGTGTGTCACATAGCTACATAAGATGGGATAGGCTGAAATTGGGATGCCACAACAGGCATCATTTTTCACCTCTGCCACAAACTTACAAGAAAGCGGGAATAGTAAAGTCCTAAAAATGAGGAAAAAAAAACTCCCATTGTTTCTTTTCATACTTTATAGACTCCTTACCTCAGTATACAACAAAAACTCCAAGCGTCTTCTCGATCTCGCCAGGTAATGGTGAATTATTTATGCCTGTTCTCTGTAGTTTTATTACCAATCGTCACAACTTTCACTAGTTTGAGAAACTTTCCCTCCCCTAAATCTTGCAGGAATGGTTGAACACGAACCGCTTTCAGCATCCCTGGTGGCAGAAGCCACAGACTCCCCTCCAAGTCCCCATGATTCATCGGAGGTCAGATTAAAGTGGGTCAAAAACTGGCTTTCTCTCTTCATTCAGACACAGAGGCCTCCTTCCCCAAAGAGACAATTAGAGGGAAGAAACCTGTGCTGCCTCAGCAAGCAAATACGATTTCAGAGATGTAACATAATAGAAGTGTGACTTAAGGCATAAGCAGAGGCCACTGTCGACATATTACAAAGTGGTTCTCTGATTAAAGCTGCGACAGTCGTAATAGCATGACAAATGACAATGGGATTTCATGCAATCACAGATATCATGTTCATTTGCGGCTGCACAGTTATTATTGGGAAGGTAGTCCTGCCGTTGAGTTTAATTGTAGTCCTCTATGTCTGAGGCACGAAATGAAGGTGGGAGTGCAAAGGCTGTCTCCACAGATTTTATCTATCAGAGAAGCAGAGCTTTGTTTTTCGGTCCCATGTGAAGCAATTTGTTGAGCCAGCACAGACATTACACAGCCAGGCATGGGTGTCAATTATTAAAGACAGGTCAGATCCTGATTAAAAGGTCTGGATATAAAAAGAATCCCTGATTTGTCTGTTTTTTTCTTTTTTTTCTTTCTTCTGCTTGCACAGAGAGAAAAAAAATGCTGGCACCAACACCAGCATGTTCATTTATGAACCATAAATGCAGGAAAAAACAAGAAAGCAGAAACTTATCTGAGGAAAAAGACAAAACCTTAACACAATAAAACCACACATTGTGATTTTTTTCATCGTTCACTATAAACTTTAATAATTTAGTTTATGTCTTCAGATAATGTAATAAATAGTCATTCTGAAAATACTTAAATGCATGGGGTGGACTTCATGGTAAAAAAAGATAAATAAACTTAAACCTGGTGTACTATGAACAAATCCAAAAACAGATTTACTTGAACAGTAACGAAATAACAAGCAACTACAAAAAAAAAAAACAGTTCAACTTAAAAAGGTACCAATTCTTACAAAACCCTCTCCTTGGTGGGCAGATCCCAGAGGCTTGAAGGACATCCAGAAACTGATACTTCTAGATATCCACAGAGACACAGGAATGCAGAGGAGGAGAGTCTATCCTGATTTCCTCAGAATTGACAGAAGAGGAATGTCCAAAGTGATTTCCAAAGGACCAGATGGGCAGAAGAGGAGCGTCCAAGCTTCTTTGATCAGGAATGGACAAGCAGAAGAGGAATGTCTAAACTAATGTCCTCAGGCAGGAACCTGCAGAAGAGGAGCGTCTTAAATGATTTGATCAGAAAAAGATTGTCAGGAGAGAAATGTCTTGACTGATTTCCTAAAGCCACAACTAGCAAAAGAGGAGCATCTTAGCTGATGTCCTGAGGAGCGTTCAGTAGAAGAGCAGTGTCCAGGTATTTTTCCTCAGGAGCAAATGAGCAGAAGAGACGGTTCCAAACTGATTTCTAAATGGACCAACTGAAGAGGAGCATCTAAGCTAATCTCCCCAGAAATGGACCTAAAGATAAGAAGAGTCTTAGCTTATTTCCTCCAGAATAGACCCGCAGAAGAGAAGTGTCAAAACTGATTAAAATCAGAAAAAAACTGGTAGAAGAAGATGTGTCTGGCGGCACTAGGAAACAAGCGAGCAGATAAGGACCAACCCAGCAACTACAACAAGGAAAGGCTAACAGGAGAACAGGAGAAGGGCCTCCCAAAGACATCATCAGGAGCAGACCAACAAAAGAGGGGCATCTTTGAAACTTGCTTAGAAGCATGGCTTTATCAAAACAACCAAAAACTGAGAATGGCACCAATAACGCCCGTACACACCGGGACGAATATTCGCCAGCGTTTTTTGACACGTTTTTTGTGTTCACACCCAGGCGATTTTTGCTGACGATGAGCCGAGCGAACATGCAATTTCATTCCCTGACATTAGATGGCGCTTAATGTAAAACAGAAATACTCCTGTACACAAGGTGGCGCTGCGCAACTTCACGCTTCTTAAAGTCGCTTTTCACTCAGAAGAAGAGAGCAAATATTTATGCGCTTGTCTTAATCATACAAAGAAAACATGAATATTTCAAGCACCAGTTCTAGCGATGAAGAAATTATTGTTCTGTTGAATGATGAAAGACGCCGGAAAAGACGCCGATTTTGGGTACATCCCATAGTTACGAGAAGAGAAGAACATGGGGAGTTTTATCGACTGGTACAAGAGCTGAAAATGTATCATGAGTGTTTTCGGGGATATTTTAGAATGTCTGTCATTATTTCTTCGCGGCAGTGTAGTACTTGGCGTCTATCTACTTCGCTGGAATGTGTGCTCAGCAAGGCAGTTTTGTGTTTGAGCGCCCCCAAGCTGTGTTTTACTGTAACTTCAGAAGCTCCAGACACGTGTGCAAAAGCACCATTCTCATTGGTCGTATAGTTTTTGACGCGGCGCGTCAAACCAAAAAAATGAACCCGAGGCGTTTTTTAAAAAGTGACGCTTTGACGCGTGGCGTTTTTTTTCGCATCGGTGTGCACGCTCACATTGTTGCCCTTTTTTTGTTCACGAGGCGTTAGACGTCGGCGAATATCGCGCGCAAAATTCTTCCCGGTGTGTACGGGCCTATACTCTGTGTTTACACCAAATTCTGCCTTTAGAAGTCACCTCAGCATATAATCTGTTGTGATGCACAGTAGATCTGTGCTCTGCATCTTCTTCTGTAATATCAACCCTCTTCATGTCCTCCTTTACAGGAACTTCCTCTGTGCTCCTTATCAAGAGAAGATCTAGCAGCCCTGAAATACGAATACCCACTTTGATTGGCTTTGATGTATCTGTAAAATGGTAAACAAAGGACAGTTTTCCTGTGTAATACTTGGCAAAACGTTACACGTTTCAGTGCTTTAAAAATGTGAGGTTGCATTTTGCCTCAGGATTGTACCATCTTTGAAGTGGTAATCCTATTTTGCAAATATACTTTAAAAAAAATTTTTTTTTTTTACATCTTATCAAGAGAATCCTACTATTAGCGGCTTGTAATTTTTTTATCTTCATTACACCCATATTGACACAAATCTGCCATTCTTAAGGGACTTTGCAAGTTTTGGTTAGCTCTCAAACACCTTCAGCTAATAAAAAGTTTTGTGGTAGAACTTAACTTAATCTTATGTGACAAAAACTGCACTAGTTTCTGGACATTAACTAATGACTAATTGGCTTATGGGAAACCTTCACTTTGAAAAATATTATATTAGGACGGACTTCCAGCTCTTCTGTATAAGCTTTTGTAAAGTGTGATAATAATAATTTACACCATTGCCTTTCTGAAAGAGCAGCCCAGAGTTCAAGAAATTTGTTATTGTGCACCAATAACCCTAATATGCAGATGATACTCTGTTTTAATTATATTATTTGATTGGACATACATACTTATTTTTAAACGGCTTGTACTGGAAATAACTATTTGTTTATCTACTGAACTATAAAGTGTTTGAAATTGTATTTTCAAACACAGGATTTCAAACACTTTTAAAACTAAAAATACAGATCCACCATCTAAAAATATTGACACAAAAGGATAAAAACATTTCGTTCCTCGTTCCTAAATATTTTGGCCTAGGCAGCAGCATGTTTTTTGGGGAAATAAAATCACAGATATTGTCAGATGGAAGGGCGGTATAATTGGCTCCAAAAGTACAAATAATTTCTGAATCCACTTAGAAGCTGTTTTAGATTGACTACAGTGATTGGGCTTATAAGCAGCTCCATAGAGCGGTCTGTCCGTCACATCTGAACCAGCTGGTAAAGTAAAAATTATAGACACATTGAGTCAGTTATCAGTGTTAGGGGTAACAAATTAAGAAGTAATGAATCACTGTAATATAATTACTTTTTGTCAGTAACAGAGTAACGTAATGAATTACAATTCAATTTTCTTTAATCAAATTACAATTACTAGACTACAGAAAGTCTCATTACTTTATTATTCCCATAATTATATACTATGTAGGCTACTATAGAATGTACCTTTTTTCATGTTCATGTGGTGAAGTTAATGAGGTGGTGCTAAAAAAAAACCTGATTGTTTCTGTGTGGCTTTTATGTTTTCATTTTGTGGATTTTAAAAGGGTATCTTGATTATGCTGGCTTTACTCCTTTGAGAATTTGTATACGAGTAAAAGCAAGTGAAGTAACGAGTACTGATTACTTTTTAAATTGGGGAATGAGTAAAGTAATTTAATTACTATTTTATGCAGTAATTAAATTACAATAATCAATTACTGTTTGAAAGTAATTACCGTAAATTTTAAAAGCCGCACTCGCCCATTTCCACCTGTTCAACAACTTTTAAACATACATAGACCGCGTCGTAATAAAAGCCGCATGTATTAAGTACCAGACTACTCACATTCTGACTCCCAGCATAGGTAAAGTTCAATCCCACACTGTGGGAGGAGTCAGCTTTGTCTCGGGCTCATGCAGGTGATTACGACCACATCTGACAAACAGCATGGCACTCTATTCTGTTCACAAGTTCCTCAGTTATGGTTTATTTATTTATTTAGATTTTTTTTAGTTTTTTTTACTTATTGACAATCTAGGTATCACACATAAAATTACAAACAGTAACCACATAATCAACATTACATCCCTCAGTTATGATGAGGAAATTTACATCCACGATCCCCCATTTCCCATGAGTCTTAGGGGCTAAAGGCGGGGCCAACACCCGGCTCGTCACACTGTTGTACGTGTTTAAAAATGAGCAAGTAGCAGCAGTGCATGAAGGGGTGAAAAAGAACAGCTCTCCTTCCGCTTGTGTCGCGGCAGCATTATGGTACTAACAGGGCTGGTTAAAAAAAAAAAAAAAAAGTAAAATAAAGCAGCGGCGACTGAAAGGCGCGCGCCTCAGCGCGATACCAGCGCCTCAGCGCGGCGCGTGCGTCAGAAGTTCCACGGACGCCTCTGAGCTCCGCGCTTGCCCCGCGCGATCTCTCCTTCCTATCTTCTCCGACACCTCTGGCCAGGGCGGCTACAGGGAGGAGGAAATCGTGTCTGTGCAGAGCAATCGGACTTATACTGTACGTTTTGTGGATGAGGGGCGGATGCGTTGTTACGTGTGGGAGCCTTCAGACTGCCATCGGCCCCGCAGCTCAATGTGATTTAGCAGCAGGAGAACATGTCTCCAGCTCACACGGAGGCTGTGAGCTTTTCAATGCAAAATTCCGGTCAGTCCTCAGAAACCGTTAAAACATCACGTGGATTTGTGTTTCCAGTCGTGTCCCGGCAAAATAAAGGCTGATGTTATTCACACATGCGCTGTTCTCTCCCTCACGCAGATGACCGGCTTTTCCAATCCCGTTGGTGATGGTGGATTTTTTCACGCTGCTTTTAACGATTGCTTTTAACTTAAAAGCTTCATCATATTGTAGCAGCGATCACGTGCACGTTGGGTCTAACGGCACCAAAGGATTCTGGGATGCGGCCGGGCATGCGTGTTTCGTTTTGTTGAACCATGACTGAAGTGTCTAAGACCTGAAGTGACATCCATGCTGTTTGGCTGCTTAGGATGTTGAAATACAAATGACTTGTGCTTAGTGTTAGGTAAAGGATTCAAACCATTCACTGAGTCCGAAAGTAAGTACTTGGCGGCCACCAATTAAATCCATAAATTAGCCGCGTCACTGAAAAAGCCGCAGGGCTATGAGCGCAGGAAAAAAGTAGCGGCTTGTAGTCCGGGAATTACGGTACCCAGAAATGTTATGATGAAATAAATAGTAATCTCAAGCAAAACTGTTTATTTGAAGCCCTCAAACGTGTAATTTGTTTCTTTTATTTGTTATTTTTAGTGGATTTTTTTGGGGGGTGGGGGGTAGGGGAGACAAGACTCAAAACTCATCTCTTTACCTTAGCTTTTAAAAAGTTTTCATATTTCCTCATGTTTTTATTTGACTTTACTAAACAGTTTTTCTCTGTTTGTTTTGTCGAAAGTGTGTGTGAGTTGTTGTTACTGTTGTTATGTTATTTATTTTAGTTTATTTTTATTTTTTTAGGTGTTCTGTACCAGCATTCTACTCTTCTGTCTTGCTTAACGCGTCTTATAGTTCGGTGCTCCTTATTTATATCACAAGTTTGAAAATAGATAATCAATTGACGGTCTGCCTTGTAATCCACTGTGCTCTATAGTGCCAAAGATATGCTACATATGCAGCATTTTGTGCTGTTGATTTTTACTCAATAGTAATGAAACCCTTTTCTGCTTTAATTGGATTTAAGATGATATGTTACTGATGATCAACAGACCGTGATGGATTGATTACCATGATTGATACAAAGTTCTGTCATTTTTCTGATTTGCTGTATCCATTCAAGTGTTAATATTGATCTTGGGTTGCATGCACATGACTGAATTTCCCCTATAAATCCTAATGCTGTAAGCCATAGCTTTAACCTCCTAAAGAAAACATGTCATTAAGTAAAATAATATTATCAAGTTTTTTTCTTTCTTTCTTTTTTTAACAAAACTCCAAACGTTATCTATGGTGTTTTGTAAGAAATAGAGACTTGAAATGGGTGGTGCAAAGTATGGCGTAAGATTTTTATACTGTTCATAAAATACTGAGTGATTATTAAAAACAAATTCTACATATTTGTACAATGCAAAACTTGTTTTTGTTCTGGAAATCTGATACAGGAACACAAAGTAGCTACTAATTTATACTTCCTTTTCCTTATTTCCTGAACTATTGTCATGTGATGATTAGCAGAAAAAAAGGAGGACTATGGTGGTGATGTAAACAGCTAGATTGAAACAGCCTGGCTCATTTTGTTGCTCACATACAGGGGGGGGGTATTCCAGAAAGCAGGTTATGCTCGTTACCACGGAAGTTTGAGGCTAAGGAAGCGGATAACCTCAGCTTTGGGTTCCAGAAATGGAGGTATCTTTCAGGGTATGTCAAGTTGCCATAGCAACTCATGCTCTGAACATAACCTGGTCTGGAGCAGGTTTAGTTGAAGGTTAGTTTGTTTTCAGAGAGGTGAAGCAGCATGGTGTGTCCATTTGAAGATGATTTAGTGGATGAAGAAGCTCAGACATTACTTTTTCCACCATGGCAGCCTGTACTGTCTATCTTAATTTGTTCTCTACTTTTTCACAGTGTTCTCACACCTACTCATTTATGTCTCATTTATGTCTCCCTTTAGTCACAATTTAGTTTTGAAGATCACAAAAATCTAATTTTAAGGAGGTACATTTAACCTAGACCGGGCAGTTTTTAGGAATGAACCACATTTAGAGCCAAACCCAACAGTAGTTTCTTATCAGGCATTTAAAAACACTCTGAGATTTGTACATCAAAGTTAGTTATAAAAGAATGTTTATTTTAAGCTATTGCTGCTGCTGATGGATCCGCAGAGCACCAAATGACAGTGTTTCACATGAAATTCCCTCTGTTTATTCTCTGTTTTTGCTTTTTAATTTTTTTTTTTTTGTGCAGGAAACAGTTATACAACAATTTGCGTTATTTTAGAAAGTATTTCCCTGAAACTTAAACCTACTTTAATCAAATACTTTTTATTACCACAAGACTAAAATAGGAATGCACATTAAACACACATTTTTTCCCCTGGTTTTCAATTTGGTCATTTGAAGAGGACAAAACAGTAGAAATCCATCATTGATGCATTAAATAAACTGTTTCTTTTTAATGACAGTGTCTGATAGAACCACCCTCACCCGCATGATTGAATGCATCTCACATTACATTTCTGTAACACTTGCCATAGTTGTTCAATATCAGGAAGTTCATAATGTGACACTTGGTGTCCCGCTGGGTTATGCAGTAATTATATGAAATGAATACTTTAATTATGTAGCTGCTTCTGATAAGTGCGTTTTTGCCCTTGGTGGAGCTTGTATTCCTGGATCTCCAGCTCTTTCTCCACAGATCATGAAACCGTGATCTGCCCCGGCTGCTCTCTTTCTATTTCGGGCTTGGGCGTCTCACCGGGGAGTTGACTATATTGATAATGGTGTGCACACTGCGGGCATAGCTTCCTGTGGGGTTTGTCCTTACCTGAATGGCCCCGGGAGTTATTATCAGTAACGATAATGACTTCTCTCTTTTTCGGCTGCTTTGCCGGGTGACTCCTCAGAAGGAGGTCAGACATAAAAACACCACCTCCTTTTGTCAGAAAGCTCTCAAAGTCGGTCTTTTGTTGAAAAAATATGTCATGGATCCACTGAACTGCCCAAGAACTAAAAATATTATCATCAGACATTTTGATCTTTTGATCCATTATTTTGAAATATTTCACTCTTAATAAAAAAAACTGTTTTGACGACCTTTAAAGGTTTGTCACAAGGCTTTAAATTAAAGAAATATTTTTACTTCTGGATTTACGGATTTGCAACTTGAAAAATGTGTGACAGAGAAGCCATACATTTCCTTTGGAAAACCTCTGAAAAGACTCCAACTGCACATAACAGGAGAAGGAATTCTATATCTGAATCTTATGAGTCTAAATTTTAAGCATTTTTTCAGATCCAACTACTCATTCACATATTTTTTTTACAATTCCTACCACTCTGTGTTCTCTGTATGTTAATGCTTGGTTAATTTAAATGAGTGAATTTCCTGATTTTAGTTCATTTCAGTCAGCAAATTCCAAAAAAGGTCTCATTAGGAAGGGATTACCAAAAACAGAGATTATGAATCTCAAAGTTGAAAAAAATCCAGGAGATGTAGCCTCTTAAATCCCTATTTGCCTTTATCTTAATCCCATAATATCATATCAATGTTTTATTTGCATGCAAATGTTGCTGTATTTAATAACTTATTCTGATTAATAACATTTTTGAAGTTGTTTTCTGTCCTATTTAACACAATTTTCTTTCACATTTTATGCTTAGAAATGAATGCTTTGATGTATTTTCTTTTGTGTGACCTTACTTCTGCCTAACTATTTTGAAAAACTGATATTCTATAGATTTTTTTCTTTTATTCTTGCATGAGAAAATGAAAATATATTCATCCTACTTTGTTTGATAATTTATTCATATTTTAATGCATCACTTCAGAAAAAGAAGCAGATGTCTCTGAGAAAACGGTGAAACTGAAGTCTTACTGTAGAAAAAAAAATACTTTAATCTTGTTAACATGCAAAACAACACTTAGAACCAGGGCTGTTATAAACTGCTTTAGATCAGAAAATACATAAATATGATTAATCAGTTTTTCTACTTCACTGTTTCAGATGCAGCTTAGTTCTTAGCTCGCGCTGACATCAGGCAATCCCTGTTCACCCGAACACAAAGTCTGATTTGTTTGCTTGTTGTGCTTGAACGCGGTTAACCGCCTAACACTGGAGATGTTACCAGTAGCCGCGGTTACATGTGCAAATTATCTTTGATCGGATCAAAGGTCAGATTAGAATGGAACTGTGTACATGGGCCCAGAAACACTTATTCCGATTATAACAAACGTTTACATACGCCACACTATCGGTCGGAATAAATCATTTGGACATGCGCAGAACTCTCTAAAATGCCGGAAACTGGAGTAATACGGAATTCGGAATTAGTTCCGTTGTAAACAAACAGAGATGATCTTCTAAACGTGCTTTTTCAATTATTTTTAGGATTATTGTGAATAGCCTGTTCGCTCATCATTTGATTTTAAATCTGTGCGGTCAGTACTTTTTTGTGGCGGAACAGAGCCGAAAGAAGGCTTAGGAGTAGGCTAACATGTGCTAACAACATTTAACTTGTTTCAACACAAAATCCATGCGGTCAATTCCACAACCTGCATCTAGGCTGCACGTTTATATGCGGGAATAACATCAGCCTTTATTTTGTCTGAACTAGTAACACAAATCCACGTGATTGTTTACATGAATTCTAAGGACTGTGCGGCATTTCTGCTTTTAAAAGCTGACTCTGTTAGCTCACACACTGCCCCAAAGCCTCTCCTCTGCTTGGCGACACAGTTCTACCAAGAGACACGGTCCTCCTGAGTTCTGCAACTTCCTCACGCAGAGCGGCCAGACGGACTGCACACCGGAGCGCACTGGTAACAAAGCACCCTCCCCTGACCGCAAACACTAAGCTGGTCGGCTCAGCGACAGTTTGCTCGCGCAGAGCAGCTGGTCAGTCCTGTTTGCGCTTTAAACCTCCTCTGGAGCGCCGCACCGTCGACGCATGACGTCAAACCAGAGCAGTAGTGACCCACAATCGGAATTAGCTGTTTACATGCACCACGATTGGATCAACAATCGGCATAACCCGCCTATCTCGATCGGTAAGAAGTTTTGATCCGAATGAGTCTGATCGGGGCAGAGTTTCCGAACGGCGTGTTTACACAATGAATTTTTCTTCCGATCAGTCCAAGTAAATGCAGCTAGTAACACCTAAATAACACAGATTCTTTGACATGCCGTCACTCTTTGACCGTGAAGCAGCTAATTTTAACAAGATTTTTCCTTTCGGTGTGCTTTTCTCTGTGAAAAAGTCAGCTGATTTACGTTGACTGCGTGACCAATCTATCGTAGTCAACGTAAAATATAGTTTATCAGGACAAGGTTGATTTTCTCCGCTTCAAAATCAGCTAAAATTAGGTTGATTGGATAAATGGTTAAAAAATTACAGCAGTCAAAAGACTGTGTCAAAGTGTCATGGGAATCGCGCCAGAACGTAGATGAGTGAACTCACTGTGGTACATATCTGCTGTGATCTCTAAACATGCCAGGGTACGTCACTGTGTCATGTGACTGCTGTGAGGGTATTGGGGGGTCTGCTCTCAGCTTCAGAGCTTCATGTGTAATGGAACAGTCGGGGTCAAAAATTGTACTCGTTGACTGTGTGAGAGAACTGGACCGTGTGAGTGTGACACATAGAAAATGATTTACTTCTGGCTCCAATCAGACAAAGTCAATTTAGTCGTCATTTTTTCATGATATGGATGTCGCCATGTTGAACCTAGATGACGTCGCTAAGCAGTGATTGGTTTGAATCGATTGAAGTTAACATTTAGGTGGCAACCACTTTCGCCAATCAGGAGTGAGCTTGTTGGAAGTCCACACCCCTACCCCTTGAAAGCGGGCACAGGGGAACCGTCAATCAGATGTTTTGAACATTTAGAACGTTCAACGGCACCACATGCTTTTATTAAGGCATCTGATTGGTCAGTCTATAACTAGAATAACTTGCAATGAAGAAAAACTATGAAAAGAATGGGATTAGCAAGAACTTTTTCACAATTTCTTCATTTCCAAATCTCCAAGTCGACAGTGACAGGCATATCTGGCATGTTAAAAAAGTAGCAGAACAATAATGGTTATTCTGACAAACAGAATGACTTAATAGCTGTTTATTTTTTATGCTTATTTGTCAATTTGGGATTTTGGGATCTTGGAATCAACCACTCCTTTTTTGGAAAACAATAAGGGAGGGCTCACTGAGTCCATTTTTCTTCATACAGTTAATGATTGTACTCTAGTATGGATTGGAACTGAGTGGCCCTTCCATGCAGCTGTGGTCACTTGGTGCTGGGTAGGAAGTCTTAACCTGTGACGTTTAGCTTTGGACTGATAAGCAACACTGTACATGTGTGAAGTGTTTACGCAATCAAGGTAAATTAGATCATTTGCGCATCAAAATTATGAAATCTCTCCCTCCATTTCAGTGAAAAAATACAAAGATAAATCTAACTGGTGGCCCTCACAGTCCCCCCCCCCCCCCCGCATTTTAAGTTTTAAACCTTTAACACTGAAGACGTTTCTGTCAAAACCTACTGTGCCCTTTGACAAACTGTAACCCCTTACACGATCAACGTGAATCAGCTGATTTGGAGAGAAAACCGACTTAGCGCCGTTATGCAAGTCGAAGAAATTTAAACACTGGAGCTAAAGCTCAGACGAGCTTCTAGCAGAGCTGCGCTACTTCTGCTTCGGGCTAAAGTTGTGGAATTTTCTGTTTTTTGGCTAATTATGTCAGAGCGTCATCTTGTCTGTAGCCAGGTCAAGCTCACAATAAAACTAAAACATTAAAACTGACATGCCACGGAAATTAATAATGATGATAGATTTATTTAATTTTTTTTGCATGTTTTGTGTCTTCAACCCAAATTTAGGACAGTTTGTTAAAGAAAAGAGAAAAAAATCTTGTTTAATATACCACAAAAAATGGTACACGTCTGGGTCAGTTTCTCTGTATTAATAAAAAAAACAGTATTGTGAACTGTTGTACATATTTTATTGCATTGAAACCTGTATAAGATGAGGGGGGGGGGCAGTTGGGGTAGTTTGACGGGGGCGGGGGGTCTGAGACTCACCGTATCTCCTTTTGGAGCTGCTTTAGTCCTTCCGGACAGCGCGCGCGGCAGGACGTCCTCGGATGCTGATCGTCGGAACAGGTAAGGAAAAGCGTCCGCGTGCTGTCTCTGCTGCGCGTGCGACGTCCCGCGCGGAATTCTAGGCGCTGTCTTTTTTATTTATTTTTTTAAGTTAGCTTGTGAAGCGCATGTTTGAGCAGGCTTCCGGGAGCACATTTAATTCTGGGGAAAAGATAAATGGAGAGAGGAACCTTCTGAGAAGCAGACGCGCGCGCTCCATGCACGAGACCAGCACACGCGTGTGGATGGGGTTGTGACGTGTCACGTGACTCATGAAATTTGTAAGTAGGTATCAGGAATTATGTAGGTCTGAATGAGAAGCGTGTCTTCACGTGCTGGGGGGTATAAATGAACACTTGTGACATAACATGAATTTCCCTCTGGCTTGAAATTAAGAAAGTTTTTTAATGGGATATTTTTTTTTTTTTTTTTAAAAAGAGTATTTGCTTTATTTACGTTCTATGTAATACATTTTTTTTACTTTCAAAAAGAATTATTTAAGATAAAACCTTCAGATGTCTGTTGTTACAATTTATAAAAAACAAACGAAAAAAAACTGTTTGGACCAAATTATCATGTTTCCCTTGTTACATTTAGAACCTCTTGTAGAATTATAAATACAGATATTTACCCACTAAACTGTTTATCTCTGACTTCACCCATAGGAGGTGGGAATTTTGACTGTACATTTACTCCACCTAACTCAACAAAATTCCAAAAGTGGAGAATAGTAATAACGTAAAGTGACATTAATGTTGAGTTCCCCTGTGGGTCTACTAATTAAAAAATAAAACACACACACACACGCCCTAGAATAAAAACATTTGAACTCTTAGAAAAAAACAAAAACATAAAATATATAAATTAATGCCATTAGTAGAAGATTAACAATGGATGAGTTTCTAACAGCAGGTTAAGTTATTATTGGTTTGAAAATCTGACTTTTAACCATTGACTGTAAGGGTGTAACAATTGATTTTAATAATGATTCTATGCATATAGTAATTTGTGGTTGCTGATAAGATTCATTGATGTCGATGCTGGTTCATTTTAAACAACCTGGGACAGAATGAGTGTGACATCACTAGTAGAAACTCCTGCTCCAATGAAGGCAATTCAGTTTTTTGCAATACGGATGCTGCTATGTTGTAGCCAGACGATATTAGTCAGTAGGGATGGGTCTGATTCAAAATGAGTTATAATTTCTATGGCAACCGCTCTGGCCTATCAGGAGGGACCTTGCTCGAAGTCCACACCCCTACCACTTGAAAGTGGGCTGCACAAAATCTGTCAATCAAACACGTTGACTGTTTGATGTGGGGTCAAGTGGGCACCAAATACTTTTATTTAGCCATTTTATTGGCTAATTTATAACTTGATTAACTTGCTCTACAGACAAAAATCCTGAAAAATAATTAGGATTAGCAAAAACACTAAAAAATAAACCAGTAGAACAAAAACTATTCTGTCAAATCTACAGAAGGCTATGGGATTTTGGCTTCTTGGATCCAGTTGGGACTTCCTGTTTAGAATCCGAGCAAGGGGGAGTTACTCATTGTATACATTCAATAGTTTTTAACCATTTGAATCAATTACTTACCTTTGATATAAACCTCTAGTGGTC
The DNA here is from genome assembly GCA_037389245.1 of Oryzias sinensis. Lineage (NCBI taxonomy): Eukaryota > Metazoa > Chordata > Actinopteri > Beloniformes > Adrianichthyidae > Oryzias > Oryzias sinensis. The sequence continues at coordinate 22,683,018 of CM074493.1, forward strand.
AATTGTAGAACTGCAATAAGTCATACCTTTAGGTTTGCTTTGACTAAGTCAGTGTTATTCAACTAGTGTTTCGTGAGAGATGGTCAGATGTGCCGTGGGAAATTACTAATTTTCACTGATCTAAAAACATTTATCATCACCAGAATAGCAGCTCTGTGTCCATCACAATAGGTTCAGGTTTCATACCGAGTTGTTTGCCGACGGGTTTGTGGAGCGCTCCAAAATAAAATGCGTCGGCTCTCCCAGCATCTTCCTTGTCTTTTTATAAGAAAAGGGAAGAAAAACCTTTGATGGTAGCTCCTCCCACATGCAGCGGGAGCGTCAGGTTTATAATTACTAGTCGAGCAGCGACTTTGACGCCGGTTAAAACAAGGGCATAAATCCCGTTTAATTGACAATTGACTGAATGAAGCACAAGGAGGTGGGGGGGGGGGCAATCTGCGTACACGTTTGTGCAGAACCGGGGCTAGTGATCTGTACGAATCACGGATTATCCGTGCACCCCTAGCAGCTTCCCGCGGGATCCGGTGTCAGACCCTGTGAAAAGTGAATAAAATAACAACTACAACTCCCATGATGCATTGGGTTAATGTGACGGCATCTGTTACTGCGTTTCTGTTAACTGTTATGAAGCACAACAAACACAAACATATTTTCAGTCTTCTAAATATTCATGAGAGCAGGGAAACAGTTTAGTTTTCCTTCAAGTTCATGTTGGAGAACAAAGGAAATACAGTCAGAGATTCCAGTCTTTGGTCCAAATAATCTCAATAAAACAAACAGCTGCTTTCTGCTAATATCTGGAATGAAAAACAAATTCAATTTCAAACTTTATTCACTTTTGAAAAAAGAAAGAAACAATTTAATCACCTAAAAAGAAACAAAACATTTTTGTTAAAGTTTCTTTTTGACTTAGACAACAAAAGAACTAATAAAGTGTATTCATTTTTGCGATGTTACAATTAAACTTATAAGCATGAGTGTAATGTTGGTCTATGGTCTGAAATTTATCAAGCATGTTGTGATAACGAACAATATTTAAAATACAGTTTAGAAAGAATGTCATTTGATTTGTTTTTTGTGAGATTTACATGAAATTGCATTTTAATAAACTGGAGGGAAAAACAACTACCTGGGCAAATTTTCAACTAAATTATTTGAAAAGTTTTATTGAACACCATTGCAACTTTTAGAAAAAAACAGCTGCAACTTTTTGATGCCTTAATTATTACAAAATATACATCTATACAGAATACAGTTATTTATTTATTTTTTTGGTTGTGCAGCATGAGTTTTGTCAAGGAAAAAGTGGACGAAGGGAACAGAACATAGGGGCTTGATCTCGTAATACAAACGACCGTTAATCAGTTGTTTAGCAATTGCTTAATGTGTGAACAAATGGTTTAATAGGTTGTAAAAACCACAATAAGGCATTTTCATTAGCGGTAGTTAACCCATTAACACCAGAGCTCTAGCTCCAGTGTTTGCATTCTTTTGACTAGTGTAAAGGCCCGTACACACCGGGACGAATATTCGCCAGGCGTTATTCGCCAGCGTTTTTCGACACATTTTTTGTGTTCACACCGAGGCGCTTTTCGCTGACGATGAGCAGAGTGAACATGCAATTTCATTCCCTGACGTTAGATGGCGCTTAATGTAAACAGAAATACTCCTGTACACAAGGTGGCGCTGCGCAACTTTACGCTTCTTAAAGTCGCTTTTCACTCAGAAGAAGAGAGCAAGTATTTACGCGATTGTCAGAATCAAACAAAGAAAGCGTGAATATTTCAAGCACCAGTAGCTCCAACTGGTGCTTGGTTCGGGGATATTTTATAATGTCCGTCATTATTTCTTCGCGGCAGTGTAGACGCTACTTGGCGTCTATCTTCTTCGCTGGTATGTGTGCTCAGCAAGACAGTTTTGGGTTTTATGTTTGAGCGCCCCCAAGTTGTGTTTCACTGTAACTTCAGAAGCTCCAGACACGTGTGCAAAAGCGCCATTCTCATTGGTCGAATAGATTTCGACGCGATGCGTCGAAAAAAAAATCGAACTCGAGGCGTTTTTTTTTTTTGATGCTTTGACGCGTGGCGTTTTTTCGCGTCGGTGTGCACACTCACATTAGTGCCCTTTGTTTAGTCACGAGGCGTTAAACGTCGGCGAAAATCGCCGGCGAAATTCGTCCCGGTGTGTACGGGCCTTAAGTCTTCAAATGTTGACGTTCTGCAGCTGCAACACTCTTAAGTTAATAGTGTGCTGCGCATCAGTGCAAAGCAAATACGAAAAGCCACTTTCTTCAAGTCAGAGTCAGCTGATGCACGTTAAAGAGTTGCAGACACGTCCCTGATCTGGATCAACTGATTGAACAGTTCACAATGCTGTTGAACATCAACAGCATTGTTAGAAGAAGAGTCACCACCCCCTCCCCACCACCCAGAAGACCACCACATCTAATAACTGCTATTAGCCATTTTCATTCAGATGAAGTCCCCTCAAATTGTATTCAATAATCACACTTCTCTGTCGCTTAGTCCACTGAAATGATAATTAATATGCCACTTTGCAGCTTAATTTCTAAGCATGGCCTTAATAAACCCGTAGCCCTATCAACTACTCTCAGGAGAATTTTGTGGGGAACACACATGGGGCCCTTCATGTCTTCATCCCGCTCAATGACACAAACAGGCTACTCCTTTTTATTCAGTTGTTGTGTGAGGAATGGATGCAACTTGCATTTGTTTTGCAGTCTACATACTTAAAAAAAACCTTTCTAAATAGGAGTTTGTAGATTGTGTAATGATCCCACACTTAAGACAATTTCTGCCATTTATTTATAGATCTATTCTCCGCCATCGCGCCAACTAAATTCAAAAGGTCCGTGTGAATAAACGGTCCGTGTGACACAATCAAATCCCTGTGCCGCACGTATAGTGCAAGTCATAGAAATTTAACGAGGCTTCGAGGCAGAGTTTTTGCCTAGAGGAATTTTTGTAATCGAGTAACTCGAGTAACTCGAGGAATCGTTTCAGCCCTAGTTAAAAGCAATCGTTAAAAGCAGTGTGAAAAAATCCACCATCACCAACGGGTTGGGAAAAGCCGGTCTGCTGCGTGCCAGAAGTTTCCTTCACTGTTGTGGAAGGAAACTTTTGCCGCGCAGAGCCGCGTAGATTGCCCAGGGGCGCATGCCGCGCCCGCTTATAAGTCATTGCTGCTCTCTTTTACTGTTATGTTTTTTCATCCAGCCCTGTTATTTCCACATTGCTGCCGTGTCACAGGCGGAAGGAGGGGAGAGCTGCTCTCGCGTTCAGCTGGAGCTCCCTGCTCCTTCTTAACCCTTGTGCTATCTTAGATGACCCCACCCTTGCATTAACGTGCTATTCCTACTAGGGACAAAGGTGAATAAAGGTGGAAAGATTTCATGTTATCCATGGACACCAGTGAAGATCACAAATCATTGAAGAAAAGAGGTTCAGCGCACTGTGTAGTGGGTCTAGATGACCCAACTCCCAATGGTAAAGTGCTTAGGATAGCACAAGGGTTAAACACGCACGCGGTTTCAGCACAAATACATCCTCAATCTACAACACAGTGTGGTGAACCGGGGGTTAGCCCCGCCTTAAACCCCTAAGACTCATGGGAAGTGGGGAATCAGAGTCTGAATATCCACACCATAACTGAGGGAGCTGTGAGCTGAAGTGAGGTCCATGCTGTTTGGCAGATGTGGTGTGTTCAAATAAATAGGATAAACTACTGGTTACTCCTTTCTCCCTGAGACTACTGTGGTCTCAGTGATGTGCCAATTGAATTGCCACAACATGTGGGTTGTATACAAGTAAGGCTTGTGTATAAAAAAAGTTGTTAATGCTTATTAAATTTGGTGGGTATGGTTTGCAATTAGGTGTGCCCTATAGCCCGGCAATTATGGTAGATTTAAATAGGAGTGTAAAGGACATCTTAACTCCTTAACAACAGAGCTTTAGCTTCAGTGCGGACATTCTTTTGTCTAATGCAACTCTTCAACCGCTTATGCAACTAACGTAATTCCATTGTATTCTGGAGTGGAGGAAAGCAGCTTTGCACTGACATGCAACACTTTCCAGTAGTGCATATTGGTGCTATGCCGCTTGTTTTTGCAACATAATCTTCCTATTTTATTGTGAGAGACGGACTTTGCAGGACTCTGAGCTGTTAACCCCTCTGGTAGTCAAATGTAATGTAAAAAGCTACAATTTTATAAAAAGATCATATAAAGTTATTTGAGAATAGAAGTCAGTAATATGAAAGATTTGCTTCATTAAAATCAAGTCATCAACAGATAAATCAACCAATATTTTAGCCACAAAGTTAGGATGCAAAGAAATACAGCAGTCCCAATGATTCTAGATTTTCTTCCTGCTTGGATGTCCTATTTTGTTGATCAAAAACTTACATTTTGTCGGAATGTGTGAACACAACTGTATGAAATCATACATCCCATTTTGAAACACTTTCATTATTGACATTTCAGACTGGGTGTCACAGTTCCACACTGTCTCGTGTTGGACTTTCATGGCTTCTGCTGAGTAGCTGCTGTCTGAGCAGGTAGTGAGCGAGTTGGCTGAGGAATAATCTTCACAAGGCGGGATGAAGATAACAGTGATGTATGGAGCAGATGGGGTGGTTTAACACCCAGAGCGGGCTGTTGTCAGGCAGGGTCAGGTCTGTGAGGCTGGTGTCAGGCCTGCTATTTGACAGCGTTAATGGCAGCAAGTTGTTGCCAGCGGAGGCCACCTCTATATACAGCGTCTGCAGATGCTATAATTAATTCTGCTGTTGCGGTTCAGGCATCTGTCAGTTGTTTCTGCTCTTCACATAAATACTTTCATGGCCAGTGGCCAGCCATTGTGAGGCAGTTGTGCTGCCTCTACTGATGAGCTCCTCGATTAAGGGAGGGTTTCTTCTTCCTAATCTACCCCTTACCTTGTCAATACTGTACATATCATCGTAAGCATACAAATGTAAGATTTTGAGGTAAGATTTACTCTATGAACACAGAAAGCTGGAAATTACCTTGGAGATGGGCTATTATTCCCCTCGTAGACGGAATGGTGACGGATAAACAGGGTTCATTTGGTAGTAAATGAGGGAATAGTATCGTATTTAAGGCTACAAAATGGAGACAACAACACAGTATAAACATTTCAGAGTTTCATGAAATTATCAGTAGAGCAGTTTGGTGTTATTAAAGCTGGATTTAGTTTTACCGATAAGTGTACGGATCATTGGAGATCAACTTTTACTACAGACTGGCTATTATCGTAGGGGATTTTTGCAACGTCTTTTCAAACTCATTGTTTGTTAAGATAAGATGGCGCCGCTGAGTCCGGCCGCCGTCCAGGTCGCTCCGCTTAGATTATGTTTTTATTTACTATTTTACCTATTTTTGCTTTCTCTTTTTACACACATTACCTCTGCACTGATCATATACGACAAAGAAACACTTTTGGACATTGGACACCGCCTCACTGACCTGTTTCAGGTCACTTTATCCTCCAACCCATCGTGGCCATCTGAGATTCTCCGTAACACCGAGATGATCAATGGCCACCCGAATAACCACCCGAGGCGACGGAAGAAGAAGCACCGCGGGAAACGTGCTGGGATTCGCAACAGACTAAGGAAACGAGCACACAGCCCTCCTTTACCGAGCATTTTGCTTGCCAATGTCCAGTCTCTGGAGAATAAGATGGACGATCTTAGAGCCAGGATTAACTTCCAACGGGACATTAGGGACTGTAACATCCTTTGTTTGTCTGAAACGTGGCTCACGCCCTCGGTCCCGGACGCTGCTGTAACGCCAGCCGAGAACTTCTTTGTTTTACGGATGGACAGGACAGCCGAGGCCGGCAAATCCAAAGGCGGTGGAGTTTGTTTCATGATTAACAAGAAATGGTGTGACCCCAGGAATATCTCCACTCTGTCGCGCTCCTGCTCGCCTCATCTGGAACACTTATCCATTATTTGTCGCCCATCCTATCTGCCCCGGGAGTTTTCATCGATCATCATAACTGCTGTTTACATCCCTCCACAAGCAGACTGTGGCTCGGCTTTGTCGGAGCTTCACGACGAGCTTAGCGGCAACATTAACAAACATCCGGACGCTGCTATCATCTTTGCTGGGGACTTTAACAAAGCCAAACTCAGGCAAGTTATGCCTAATTTTCACCAACATGTATCCTGTCCCACCAGAGGACCGAACACACTGGATCATTGCTACACTCAGTTTAAGAATGCCTACAAAGCTCGCTCACTACCGGCTTTCGGCAAATCGGACCATGCCGCCATTTTCCTCACACCGGAATATAAACAAAGGCTCGTACAAGATCCCCCGGCGCAGAGGGTGGTGACGCGATGGTCCGCCCAATCAGAAGGAATGTTGCAGGCGGCTCTTGATGACGTAGACTGGGATATGTTTCGCGCATGCTCATCTGACGTCAGCGAGTTCACGGATGTAGCGCTAAGCTTTGTAAACACACTAGCCGAGCAAGCTACGACTACAATAACCATAAGGACATTCTCAAATCAGAAACCGTGGGTGGACAGATCAATCCGCGCAGCAATAAACAAACGCACTACTGCTTACAACGCCGGTCTTCTGTCGGGAAATATGAGCGAGTACAAAGCGTCGCGCTATGCTCTCCGGCGCGCAGTAAGAGCCGCCAAACACAGATACAGGGAACGCATAGAGTCACATTTCCAGCTAAATGACTCCCGACGCATGTGGCAAGGACTAAGGACCATCTGTGACTTTGGAAATAAATCCTCTGCAGTGGTGAGAGGAGACCCGTCGCTGGCTGACGAGCTTAACACTTTCTACGGCCGCTTTGAAAGCAATCTAAGCAGTGTGAGTCTGCCGATCAGCGCGTCAGGAAGCAACAGCCGGATCGGCGATCATCGTGCGATCACCGTGACGGAGGACGAGGTTCGGAGGGCACTAAAGCGAGTGAATGTAAGGAAAGCAGCCGGACCTGATGGGATTTCTGGCCGTGTTCTGCGGTCCTGCGCTGATCAGCTCGCTGGTTTGTTTACATCCATTTTTAATGAGTCCCTTGCTGCATCAGTGGTTCCCACCCCATTCAAAAAATCGGTCATCATCCCTGTGCCTAAGAACATTAAACCCTCTTGTCTGAATGACTATCGTCCAGTTGCCCTGACATCAATAGTCATGAAGGTCTTTGAAGGATTGGTTAAAAACGTCATCTGCTCCTCCATCCCGGATTCTCTGGACCCTCTTCAGTTTGCCTATCGCCCAAACAGATCCACAGATGATGCCATTTCTCACATCCTGCACTCCTCTCTCACACACATCGACAGCAATAACAGGAACTATGTAAGGCTGCTATTTATTGACTACAGCTCAGCTTTCAATACCATAGTCCCCATAAAGCTAGCTTCCAAACTCATAGACCTCGGACTGAATTCTTCACTCTGCAAATGGATTCTGGATTTCCTCACCGGCAGACCTCAAGTGGTGAAACTGGGCCAGTACACCTCTAACTCCATCACCCTGAACATAGGAGCCCCGCAGGGGTGTGTCCTGAGTCCCCTGCTCTACTCTCTATACACACACGACTGCGTGTCTTCGCACAGCTCCACATCCATCATCAAATTCGCTGATGACACTGTGGTTCTAGGCCTCATTGAGAACAACAACGAGACCGCATACTTGGATGAGGTAGAAAGATTGACATCATGGTGCCAGGACAACGGTCTCTCTCTGAATGTAAGCAAAACTAAAGAACTGATTGTGGACTTCAGGAAGAGACAACAGCAGCCCTACACTCCTCTTATGATCAGCGGGTCCCCTGTGGAGAGGGTGAGCAGCTTCAAGTACCTGGGTGTAAACATCTCGGAGGACCTGACTTGGACTACTCACATTCAAACACAGGTTAATAAAGCAAGGCAAAGACTGTACCATCTGCGACAGCTGAGGAAATTCAGGGTCTCACCAGCAATCCTGAAAACCTTCTATTCCGGTGCCATAGAAAGTGTACTGACTCAGTGTATCACAGTGTGGTATGGGAACAGCTCAAGCCAAGACTGCAAAGCCCTGCAGAGAGTTGTGCGCGTAGCTGAGCGCATTTCAGGGTCTGCTCTCCCCTCTCTGCAGGACACCTACCTCAAACGCTGCAGAAGTAGAGCCGCAAAAATCATCAAAGACTCCACCCACCCCAGTTATCATATTTTCACTTTGCTGCCATCTGGTAAGCGCTACCGTAGCCTGATGGCAAAGACCGAGAGACTCAGGAGGAGTTTCTACCCCCAGGCCATCAGGCTCTTAAACCTTAACTCTAAACACGTATCTTAATTATTTAAGTCTACAGTCCACATTCATGCACATTTTTGCATTCTATATTTAATCCTACAATACACATTCTTTTCTTATTTCATCTTTACATAGTTTCACTTATGTATATTATGTATATTTTACAGAAATTTATTATGTACATTTCCTGTACTGTTTTCTTTAATTATTGCACTGTCCATGGAGCGGACCTGGGTTACATTTCACTACTGGTTGTATTTGCTAAATATAACTTTGTATGTGACAAATAAAAGAATCTTGAATCTTGAATCTTGAATCTCTTGTTGGAAATGGGCTACCAGTAGATAATTGTCAGAAGTAGGAGCTCTGTCTCCCCCTCTGGTCACTGGCCGGAACTGTCTCCAGAGCTCTAATCACACTACAGCTCCCAGCAACCCCACCACACACTTCCTGGATGCAACACACCTGTCTCTAATTCATTTATCAAATACAGTCTACTTAACCCCTGCACTGAGCCATCTCAGTGCAAAGTATTGTTTGAGCCGCTCAGCCATTCTTACCGAGTGTTATATTTGGACCTGATCTTTTGTCTTCTGACCCAGTGTCTGACTGTGTTTGCCTGCCGTCTGCCCCAAATCTCGCCTGGATCCTGACTACCATTTCTCTTCTCTGATGATCTTATGCCTGTTATTGGGTGTGACGAAAACCGCATCACCGCATCACGGTGATGACCTCATCACCGCATCACACATTTTTTTGAAAGTTTTTTTTTTTTAAGTTCTGCATATGGTGCGTGATTTGAACTATAATAAACACATTAAACACATTCATCTTTGCTGATAATTTACTTTTTCTACTAGTCCTTTGTTCAGACTTCAAGGGTTTCTGGGGGAAACCTTTTATTACTGTTCTCCTTCACTCCATGCGACGCGCCGCGGCTCTTACTCCCTCTTGCTGGCGTGCGGCTGTCACTCCCTCTACGGTGCACGCGGCGGGCTCCCTCTACTCACACACACGTGCCTGGTTTCAGAAACACATCCTCATTCTACAGCAGAAGTTTCAGATTCACGAAGAAATACGACAAATTTACTGCGTTCTAATTATTCATTTCCATTGGATTCATTTCCATTACAAGCTGCGTGCGTTCTTGAGTGCACGACACGGCCGCCCGCTGGAGGATTTTGTGTTGGGGGAGTGGGTTATTACTGTTCTGCTTCACTCTGTAACACCAAACATGAACCCGTACTGTTAGATTTCGATGAATATCCCTACATGTTTTGTTTGGGAACTATTTTGTGCAGCGCAACATTACGTGTCTGTATAAACAGAGGCGGTGTTCTTCATGGGTGTCAGGCTTCATGGCTACTGGAAAGGTGACAAAGTATCTGCAGTCTCATTTATTACTGGGCAATATAGAATATTCGGAAAAGATGTCTGTACCAGAGAGCACAGGTGAAGCCTCGTGTGCAGCTCGAAAGCGGTCCGCTGCAGAAGAATCAACCCGCACCCCCAACACACTTGTGCGTGCTCCTTCCTCCTACACACACAGCGCACTGACACACAGTCATTCTTTTATTCATTCCTATTCTTCCGTTTTTCCCTTTCGGGGTCACGGGGCTGCCAGAGCCTACCCCGGCCACTTGTGGGCGAAGGCAGGGGACACCCATGACTGTTCACCAGTCTGTTGCAGGGTAGAGTGTCACACACCAATGCAGTCTCACATTCACACCTAGGGACATTTTAGGTTGACTAATTAACCTATGAAGCGTGTTTTTGGATGGTGTCCCTGGAGAAACCCCCCGCATGCACGGGGAGAACATGCAAGCTCCACACAGAATGTGTGTTCTAGTCCCCCATTGATGTTCTAGTCCAGGTCCAGGTCCCCCAGCCGGGACTTGAACCGGGGCCTTGTTGCTGTGAGGCAAGAGCGCTAACCACTGCGCCAGCATCGGTCATTCTACAACAACTATATAGCTAGTTCATTAGTTATATAGGTAGTAGTTAGTTGTTACTGTTATTTGTTTATAAAGAATACTACGTTGTATTTGTAGTCATTGCGACGTTGCCCCCGGGGGATTTTGTGTTTGGGGGGGTGGGGTTACACGTGACACCGCGACCCCTGCTGGTTCATTACCGCGGTGATCAAAAATCCCACACCGTCACAGCTATTGACACCTGCCTGCCTGACCCTGATTTAGCTTTCTGGACTTTTAGCTGAGGAAATAAACCTGCTGCATTTGGATGCAGCCATCTGCCTGGTCTTGTGACAATAATATATGGTAACTTTAGGGGTGTAGTGTTTCCTTTTAACAATTTGATTCACATCATAATTTGTTATGGCCGATAAGATTCGTTGTCAATTTTGTTTTATTTTGTTCAATTCGATTCAATGACCTCAAATCAATCCAGGACATCTTTAGCAAAAACTTCAATCAGTGTGACTCAGAGAAATATACCTGGTTACTGAAAAGTGCTGGTGAAGTTTTCCAGATTTCTTGCAAGATAATCAAGTGTAAATAAATATGCGTACAAATGAAGAAGTAAACAAGAATTAATGACAAATTCATTCATTTTAATAAGTTCAGCCCACTGTTGTTTTTCCACAACAAAATAATACATACGGAACATTATTAGAACATTCTAGCAAACTGTATGCTCACATGTCTTTGAAAAATTCAAAGTGTTCTGACTTATTGAACTGTAGTGATTGTTTGAACTTTTGTTGCTGTCATCACACGTGTGTTGTTGTCCGCTGTGCGTTTTACCTAAAAGTAAAATAAACATACCATGCATCAATCCAAATGGATTTTCCAATATTGATATAATTGACTTATTTCATTTTGAAGCATTTGTATAATGGTATTTGTCGATTTGATTAGCAGCTTGCTGCTGACAGACCGATCTGTTTGAATTGATTAATCGTAAACCACTAGGCAATTTTAATGTTGTCAAGGATCTTCACAGTCCCACCAGCTCCCCTGATCGGCAAACTCGGGCTGAGATTCCTCCTTTTGAGAAAACACAACTAGAGTTCATCGTTGTGAAGCATTTAGGAGTTTCTTCTTGGTGATTTCACCTTAGAAAAAGTGTCTGTGTACACTGTGGTTGAGTTTCCACTTTTAAGAAAAAGACACTAAAGTCGTTGTCGCAAAGCAAGGTTCTTCTTAGCGATTTCACCTTGAAAAAAGTGTTTGAAAACTAATAATGTTCCCTGTATTTATTTACACTGATAAACTGTGGTTGAGTTTCCACTTTAAAGAAAATGACACTAAAGTTAATTGTCATGAAGCAATTGTGGAATTCTTCTTAGTGATTTCACCTTGAAAAGAGCATTTCAAAGCCAACAATGGTCCTTTAGTTTAGTTTAAGGTGATAAAAGTGCATGCTTTTGGATAAAAAATAAAAACCAAGGGTATAAGTGTTCATTGGATAAAGGAGTTGAGGATCTTTCTTCAGTAGTTATTGCAGTCCTTGATGTGAGAAAAAAAACTGAAGTAACGTCTATGTCTCAGCTCTGTTGATCTAAACCTTGTGCAGTTGTTGAAGTGACTATTAAACAGACTTATTGCCATACTCATGGGGTTAACGCTTGCATCAAGATAGAAGATGGAAAAATAATCCTCAGGATTAAATTGAGTGTTTTTTGGCCTTGCTCTGAGGGCTCAGGCTGTAATAACAGCATGAAAGGCTGCTGGAGATCCTCGGCATAACTGCAATCAAATTACTTCCAACTTCAATGCTCAAAGAAAATACAAAGAGTGGACAACAAATCTTCAATGTTAGAGACCGACAAAGTCACAGTTATTGGTGCCAAAGTGGTTCCTACAGGCTCTCATCTCATGGAGTGTACTTAGCCTTTATTGTAACTTAGCATTTTGCCTTAGTCCTTGTTGTGTGTTCTGGGATATACAAGAGGCTATTTCTTTTCCAGCACATCTGTATGCCATAATAAAGTCTTGAGAGGCTTTCTGCTGAGCTCCTACCTGCATTGCCCCTGTAGAGGTAGTTATAAAGCAATCTGTCCTTCTCTCAGTAATGTCTTCCTCACTGTCGTGCTGTTTTCTTCCAGCTGTTTCTCATGCCTTTATTCAGCTTGTAGAATGCCACAGATATGCAGGGGAACCATGAACAGACAGGGAGGTAAATGGTGGCTATGGTGGTTCAGAGAACAAAAAGCTAGACACGCTCACTGGCCAGAGATTCAGTATAGAAATATATTGATCCATTCATTTAATTAAAAAAAAGGAAAAATGGATCAGAAAAATAGACATTATCGTCAAAGTAACAGTCCTTGTAAATGTTGAACTATAAAAATCTCATGAGGTCAAGAGAAGGAGGTAGCGGGAATCCTAGCACATCCAGAAAAACAAAGGAGTTCCAGCAAGTATCCTATCCTGCTCACACTTAGTGTTCCTGTCCAGCCAAAATCAACAGAAATCACATTAGGCACTTCATCTGATGCATTATCATGTTGTTAGCACAGTCTTCATCACACACACACACACTACTGTGAGAAACTCCTCAGTGACCCCTCCCCGTCCCCCCATGCCTGAAATTCTGCCTGTGGACCTCCTAGCAATCTTTCAGAGTGCTCTTGGGGAAGACCTCTCCTGGATTTCTGAAGGACACTCGCTTTTTGTGTTCATTTCAAAGATATCCCATTTTGACTGCATGATAATGTACTTTTTTTGACAAGTTGATACCCAAAGAACCAACAACCAAAACCCTGAAACTGGTGGGCCGCTTGAGTTCAGAAGGCATAACTGGACAAACGGGAGACCAAACTGCGTGGACACTTTTTTTTAGACTCAGACATAAACAATTCTTAGACTGAAGCATTATTATATGTTATAATAAATATATGCACTGGATTCTGTGCATTGATCTATTAATTCAATAACCTGAAACATTCATGGAAACTGACTCAATCTGCTCAATCTATCTCAGTCTCATATATTGCTCTATTACAAAATGACAATAAATGAAGATTAAGAAAAAATTGTGTATTACATTTCTAATTTGCTTATAAGCAAGTAACAATAAAATAAAATGTTTCAGTTGGCTTCTACTAAGCCTGGTATAATGTAATTTGAGTGAGTAAGAAATCGTTCAATTTATTACAATACATGTTTGATGCTTTCAATGCAAACATACTGCTATGCAATGATTTACTTTTACCACGATTAATTGTGTAACATATGGTTCAGTTTAAAACAGAGAATTCTGGAAACCCTAGTGTTTACATTTCAAATGTTCAATGGGGGGGGGGGGCAGTCACCACATAGTTTTATTGGGTCATCTAACTTACACGACAGAAAAAAAATATACAATGAAAAAGTGGATCAGCAAAAACATGTTCAGAAAAAATATTCGGACAAAGATGACTGAATAATAGCTTTTTATTTATCATTAGAAGTCTGGGATTTTGGCTTCTTGGAGCCAGTGGGCACTTCCTGTTTGGAACAGAAGGGGGGAGGGGTCACCGAGTCCAGATCGCACATACGGTCCATGGCAGATTTGCTTTCACATTTTTATTTGCATTCAAAAACCTTTTTTTTGCCTTCAAAAACTTTTTTTGCATTTGCAAAACACATGTTTTAAATGCGCAGCATGCTGACTACTCAGCGCGCGACTTGGTGTGATATAACTGCTACCTCCAAACAAGTTTTCAAATGCGTTGTGTCATCTTACTTTTTTCCTATCTTTGATTTTGCTGAGTTAAGTTTCTGTTTAGCATCACAAAGCTACCATCAAACAGCCTGCTGATTGGTCCAGATTCCAACCAATCAAATCACCACATTTATCTAACATAGTGTCTGCTGCCGAGGCTCAGAGGCTGAACCAGCTCTTTTTACCCTCGGTTTTGTCTCTTTGGATGAAGACGTTTCAATTTTTTTTTATCATTTTAACAATAATTCATACTTTCTTTCTTTTTTTAGCATTTATTAATTTTTAAGTCAGATTTGTGAATATATGGCTGAGTATCTCTTGAAACTGTACATTTTATCTGCTGACATTAAGTCAACAGGTCTGTGAGTGATCTGTAAATCTTGTAGATCAAATTATTGGTAAAAGGTTTTCTTTTCTTTTCTTAAGATTTAAGCACATATTATTTTATGCTGCACAAGTTTTTGGGATTAGATTAACAGCAATAATAAGCAAAATAATGATGGCTCACAACAGTAGACTCAATGTATTTAACAGAAGAAACATGTTTAACTTTTATGTTAATTTTCACAGCGTCTTATGTTTTAGAACTCGTGAGCGTTTGTCCAAAGTTTTAAAAAAAAGTACTCGTGAAAAAATGCAATTTTTTTCTTAATATTGCAATATTTATTGATTAAAATAAAAACAATAGTTTAGATACAAATCTTAAAAATGTTACTTCCTGCTGGATGGAGTCGGAGCTCGGACATTTTTTTTCTGCATTTTTTCTGCTTTGCTGCTCCTTCTGGGTTTTACTCTGGGAGAAACGGGCCAGAATGGTTTAAAACGGCAGAATCCCGTACGTACAGAACCGACACAAAGTCCATGTCTGCAGTGGCGGTTCTACACTAACTTACTCCCTGGGCGAGTAACCCCCCCCCCCCCCTCCCCCGTACACATACAAAATTTGACAACATCCTTTCGTGTTCCCTATCTTCTATTTAGCCATTTTACACAGAAAATACATGAATTTTATAAACTTGTATTACAGGGGGGTCAAACTAAGTAACACAGGGGGCCTAAATCCAAAACTCGCTTTAGGTTTTGGGCAAGGTTATAATAGTTTCGGATTTTTCATTAGTTTTAGTTTTTATTTCCTTTTGAATTTTTGTTTTTAAATTTATTTAGTTTTAATTAGTTTTTAGAGGCTGCTTTACTAGTTTTTATTAGTTTTTATTTTTTGAAATTGCTTCGTTTTAGTTTAGTTTTTATTAGTTTTAGTGTTAGTTTGTTTTTTGTAAATTAGGATATTTGTCAGGTGCATGATTCAAAATCACCAGAATAAGTATTGTATGATAAAAACTAAATCAAAGATACATTTTGAAACACTTATTATTCAGAGGACACAAGGACAACCATCCTTAAATTAAAATACAACAGCCGATAACAGCATTACGTTATCTGCTCTCGCTTCTTTTTCGGGGGAGGGCGGGCGACAGGCTAGCTTGTCTAGGTACTGTTGATTTGCGTTGTTGTGTGCGCTTTTTAAATGTACTTTTAGATTCGTAGGGTTTTTCCCTATAAGGAGCGTTCCACAAATTTTGTCTCCTGCTTCGACGCTGTTATATTCAAAAAAGTCCCAAATAGGACTCTCCCGCTTTCTCCCAACTTTTAATGCAGCCATCACGCTCATGTAAATGTCTATGACCACGCTAGCCGGCAGTGTCTGACAGACATCATGTGACGTCACAGACTACGTGATGCCATAAGGTTCAGATACACAGTAAAACTAGCAGGGTGAAGTAAATAGACTTTATTTCAACCCAAAAGACTTATGTATTAACAAAGACGAAAACAAAGTATTTTTTGGGGTTAATATTAGTTAGTTTCAGTTCGTTTTATACACACAACAAAAAGTTTTAGTTAGTTTTCGTTTTTTTTTAAACTCTCGTTTTTATTTTTATTTCAGTTAACGATAATGTTTTTTCAGTTCTAGTTTTAGTTTTTACGTTCGTTTTCGTTAACTATAATAACCTTGGTTTTGGGCCGAAGAAGATAAACATTTACTGAAGACACTAAAGCTAAACTTTTAAACTCTTTAAACCTTTAATGCTGAATTTTTTGAACACAAATATGAATAAAAACAGACAGGAACATTAAGCCAGAATAAATCAAGTTAAACCTTAATTAACATATAATATTTTGCTCTCCATAAAATATATATTCTGTCAAAATTATATAAATATGAACAGGCTGCCGAACAAAACAAACAAAGCCTGAAAATATTAATAATAAGAAATTATGAATCAAATCATTCCGTTTTCTTTGCTCTTATCATTTTTTAGAGCTGGATTCCTGCTTAATTTTTAGCAATAATTTCTTAATGTGTGATGTCCTATGTGTGTCTTTGTGAAACATATCAGACGGATTGGATCTAAAAAAAATCTTAATGTGAGTATTATTTTTAGGTCTCATAAACATTAGAAACAAATCATAGAACTCATCAGTGGAATAACTCCATAGATATTTGGCATTTCCCTATTTTTGTGCAACACCAACAGTAAAAATCCCCCAAAAAACCTCAATCCATTCATAAAAAATGATCTAAAATTTATTCATGATCTCTTAAAGTGTAGCTGTTTTACTGCATTACTTGCTGTCTTGATGTCAAATACTGACACCAGCTAAACGACAGAAAAGACACGTAATAAAAATATCTACAATAGTTAGTAAATAATTACATTACTAACATGAGCTGCTGAGTGATCCAACAGCACGCCATGATCCAGATGTTGCGTAATGTAGGCTGCGCTCCTCGCTGCCTGCGCCCACCACCCCTCCCCTCCCCTTCCCTCTGACACGGCTCTGTCTCTGTGACGGGAGCGCGCAGCTGCAGCCTAGAGTTGATTGTTAGAGTGAAAAAGACTCCCATTTACCTGTTTGTGTGTGATTCACCCAGCCACCAGTGAGTTGCGCCCCCCTCTTGAATTTTTTGACTTGTTATGCTCCAAAGACTACCGCAAAGAGGTGTGGGCGCAAGTGTCTTGCAGCAGAGGGCGGTGGTCACGGGCACGTTGGGTCTGCTGTGTCGGAGCGGGGAATTGTGGGAAATAATCCCCATTGCTTGCCTGCTTTGGTCGAAATTGGGCTGAGCACGGGTTTTTCTTCTGCCTGAGTGCATTTTCATGTGACTGTTTTACGTTGTTTCACTCTTAGTTATTTCACCCTTTTTTTTTGCACCATAAGTGTGGAGAGGGGAGAGGATGAAGAGATGGGTGCGATTTACAGTGTCACATCTGTCAAAATTTAAGCGCAAAGTATCGGCTGCAGTAAGCACGTCAAAATAAAAGCTTAAAGTCTCCTCTTAGACTTAAGTATTTAGGAAACTGCCGCCCTGGGCCACCGCCCACCTCGCCCATATCAAAAACCGCCAATGCATGTCTGCCTCCAAGCACCGTCAATATGAGACAGAGACACCTGATTGGTTAGAATATGGACCAATCAGTAGGGTGTTTGATGGCAGCTTTGTCAAACTGAAACCTAACTCAGCAAAACCAAAGATAGGAAAAAAGTGAGATGACACACAACGCATGCGAAAACATTTTTGGCGGTGGCAGTTATATCACGCTGTCGCGCTCAGAGTAGTTAGCAAAATCAAAGATAGGTTAAAAGCGAGATTTGACACAACGCATGCAAAAACATGTGTTTTGAAAACAAAAAAAGTTTTTGAATGCAAAAAAATGTGAAAGCATAATAAAAAAAATTAAAAGCAAATATTCAATATTTTCATTTGTAACGTAGAAAATTTTGTGTGCAAGTAGTGGCAGAAATATCACTCCATAGGAGGGTTGCTGAAACCTGACATGCAAAAGAGATATTATAGTGGTGTCCTGAAGGGGGCCATCTTGATTCAAAGTGTCTTAGCAGCCATGCTTGCACCATCTGACACTTTGCATATTTTTTTGCTGTTACTGCATTAAGAAAGAATTTAGTTTTACATGGCCCGGGTGAATATGGGCAGCTGCAAAGACACAGCAGCTCTGTGTGTTTACTCTCAGTAATACTCCGGCAAACTCAGATATTATAAAAATCAATGTCTAAACACATGGTAATGAAGTCAATAAACAGAGACAGACTCGTGTTTTATCATAACACCAGTAATTAAATCACCTTGTGGCAGATAATGTGTTCGGTGGGTCAGTACTAAATGAAAATATTAATTTGCGGATTTCCAATGCAAACGTGCTGTTAGATTTAGAGGATTAAGCTTCAGCTGTCCGGATATTTGAATTCGTATGAATAATTGATTGCATGAGTTGAGGTCAAAGAAAACAACAGATTCAAGAATTATTCATGAAACTGTATAAAAACTTTAGGGGGAAAAATGTTTTTAGCCAGGAAAAAAAAAAGTGATGGAAGAGGAAGAGTGGATCCCAGCTCTGAGTCGAGCCCCTTTCCATTCTTCATCCTTCAAAGCAGTGGAAGTGATTTATTTATAAGCTGAGCTTCTTCTGCCGGGGAGCGTTAAACAAAGGTAGATCAGACAACGGTGACAAATCTGCTGGGAAAAACAAATTACAAATCAAAACAAATCAAATCGAGGTGTGAACTGGTTAACGCAGCGTTTTGCCGTGCAGGTTCCCGTGCAGCTGCCGCGATCGACAGCTCTGTTCCGCAGCACCTCGACATGCAGCTGATGCTGCTCCTGAAGGGATTTCTTTTCCTTTGAAACTCAATGTAAAACGCTGCTATGTGTCTTTAGGACTTTTTGCAGCTGCATGTCAGAAAAACAACATTTCTAGCTGCAGCACTTCCATCAAGCCTCCATCAGAGAGTGAAGGTCACCCCTCTGTCCTGCTTCGTCGCCTCACAGCTCGTTGTCCTTTCACAATGGTTTTCTTTCAATCACTTTGGATTATGGCAGGGCTTTTTCAATGAAATTGATCAACAGTTTCTTCTAATTTTTTTTTTAAATCTTTTGCACCTGCTCATTGGCGACACCTAAATAACACAAGCTCAAACATACCAGAACTCTTCGGCCATTTACGCGATTGACATAAATCAGCTGATTCTGACACGGTGAAAAGTAGCTTTGCACCAATATGCAACAGATTACTAAAGTAGAGTGTTGCATGTCAGAGCAAAGCTACTCTTCTCCACTTTGAATCCGTTGGAATTACGTTAATTGGGTAAACAGTTAAAGTGTTGCAATCTCGTAAGCAAAGTTAAATGGTGACCCAAAGCGCTAACCGGTCCCATTTACACACTGATGGCAGTTTTTCACTTTTATATCAAAATCATGAAAACCAACATACCTACAAAAAAAAAAAAACAAGCAAGTCAATACCAACCCTCAAAAACTGGTGTAACTTGGTGATGAGCGCAGGCCAAAACAGTTCCTCTAAAATCTTTGCGACTTGTTGTATTTCTGTTTGTTTTTTTAAATTAGGGTTAAACTATTGACCTTACTCGTGATCACTCAAGCAAACAAGATACCTTAACACCGCAACCAGGTATGACTAGAAATTGAATAGCAAGTAAATCCCTTATCACACTTTACATTAGTTCGTTTTGGAAACAAAACATAATCAACTACTGGGTGTGTAACAGTCACACAGTGTCAGCCTGATTTTTTGTCAAGCTGAATATCACACATTTCTGAGCGTTTCATATTGCGGTGAAGCCCAGATTTCAGTGATGATCACAAAAAGCAATGGTCGAACGTTGCTGAGCATGCTCTTCCAAGAGGCACTTTCATTGGGACTGCAGGGAAAATCATGCCGCTCAAGTGCAAGTGCCAACTACTGTCGGCTTTAGACTAAGCCGCCACTGGTTGATCCTAAGTGGCATGTGAATCTAAAGACGCAAAGGTTTTGTTTACAAATCCCACCAACCGCATGACAGGACTTGTCAGGTTCATCAAACGAGACCAAATCCAGAAATAGAAGCTTTTTATAAACCATTAAACAGGCGAAAAGCAGTGCAGACAGGTACAATGTAGATTTGAAATAAAGCATAAAAAACCTGAAAAGTTCCTGTGGTTTTACCCTTAACTTGTTCTTTTTCTCTCCCCTAAAGTGGTCAAATATAATATTATACATATTTTATGTGTACATTTGCAAATCGTAATGTATAAATTAATTTTAATTTGAATGCTGTTTGATCACTGTCTCCATTCAGATCTAATTGCTGAAACGGAAAGCGTCAGCTTTGAAATGTAAATTGGGATTGATAATCATAAGACAACACTCAAATCCAGACTTTTCCTCGATAATTCATCGCTCACTTCACTGAATTCATTTTCATTTTAACTGCATAGTTTATTCATACACTTTTATAATTTTCACCCCGTTCTTTTAAGCCTTTGAGCCTTACTGCTGCATTTTACCATCTGGACCGGGAGCCTTCTGTCTGTGATGGGAGTCTCTCAGTACATGCAGCCAATAACATGCATGATATATCATTAACTCCAGCTGAACGAGAGTCACTGGCTTCAGCCAGGAGTCGGCATTGGACAGAGAGGTGCAGAACTGTTCTGCAAATGTAGAGCGCCAACAAACAAAGAGCTGCATGACACAGGGCCACCAAGAAAACAAATGTACAAGCACAGAGCTGTGTCTAATGTTTGGATGATTGAAGCATTTACTTGTGCATTTCCTGAAACTGCCGGCTGAGCAACATCCTGTCTGCTCTTTTTGTATTCAAAGCAGCTTGACAGGTTGAGCAATGTGTTCCCTCCGGTGCTTCTTTCAATTAAATCCTCAGGAAGTCAATTTATTGATGACAATCTAAGAATTTGCAAGGATCTTTCTCTTTCTCTCTCTCACTATACATGTATATATATATACCGGTATGTATATTTTTATTTATTTATTTTTTCATAGCATTGAAAATGAGAGACATTTTTTGTAGCACATGTTGTTGAAATGCTTTGAATTGTACAGCATAGCAAGTTAATCCTTAGTCACTACTACACTTACAGCTTGATGCAGGCTGTATACGGGCAAACCTGTACGAGGCAACCAAGGGGCCCACATAAAATAGCTATTGGTGCGAAAATTTTCATACATACTTATTCTACAGGCATGCTGTGGGCGACAGGTCCTATTAAACATATAGGTGAAACGTAGGCGTCTCATATGAATTCTTGTTTTAGACCCTCCCTCAATCCTCTGGATTGTGCAAGGGGCCAGTTACTGCTGTTGATGTAATAAGATAAGATCTGATAAAATAAGATAGGACTTTTTTGATCCCCGGAGGGAAATTCAGTTGTCACAAGAGCCAAAACAAGAAATATAGCAGTTAGAAAAAACAAAGTAGCATTAAGTAAGAATAAAATTGTAATAATAGAAAGTGGAAGTGAAAGTACACACAAAAATAACAAGTTAAGTAGTAAAAAAAACAGCAGCGGTTTCAGCAGTCCTAGACCATGTTTTTGTATAGCCTGACTGCTGTTGGGAAGAAGGATCTCTGGTATTGTTCCTTTTTGCACTGGGGGTGCAGTAGTCTTCGGCTGAATGAGCTACTCATGGTCCTCGCTGTCACATACAGAGAGGTTGGGAGGGGTTGTTCGGAGTGCTGGCTAGCCTGGTCAGCATCCTCCTCTCACCTACAGAGTCCACTGAATCCAGGGGACAGCCCAGAACAGAGCTAGCTCTCTCCACTAGCTTGTCCAGTTTCTTTTTGTCCCTATCGTTAATTCCTCCACACCAGCAGACCACAGCATAGAAAGTTGCTGATGCAACAACAGTTTCATAGAAGGTCTTGAGTAGAGGCCTACACACATAAAAGGACCTCAGTCTCCTCAGGAGGTGGAGGCGACTCTCTCTGACGCTTCTTATGCAAGAGCCTTGTGTTGATTGACCAGTCCAGTTTATTGTTGGTGTGGACACCTAGGTACGTGCAGGGCTCCAGACTAACTTTTTTCACTAGGAGCACAGTGGCCCCCAAATGAAAATTTTAGGGGCACAACCAGAAAATTTAGGGGCGCATACCGTAAATCAACATGCTAACCAAATCTACTAATGTTGGTGTCCCCATCGATCATAATTCATAAATACGGAGCATCCTTGATTTTCATGCAAGTCTTCACCTTTGAAGTATCAGCAATTACTCCAACGAATTGTGCACATGCTGTATCGTTGTTGTATGTTTCATGAAGTTTTAAGCCATTGTTCCTTTGAAGGTCGAGCTGGCTTTTGTATTTGGTGAAGGGTAGTTCCTCTTTAGCAACCAAGTGGGCCGTGTTAAATTACACCTCTGCCTCATCTGTGCTCTGATTTACAGTCATTTGTCTTTTAAAAGCAACCGACAGTGGCGTTGTTTTCTGATTTATATACATGTCACGACATACTCGATGTTTCAGGCTGAGATTGTGTTTAATCAGTGTATTGTGTTTAAAATGCGAAGTGCCTGTACAATCGGCAAACTTTGTGTTCTCCGCCGTTCTGGGGTAGCTGCTTCAGTATTCGCAATTCATATAGTTCGGCTGCCTATAATACCTCAGCCAGCTGAATTCTTTCAGCCAGTCTTCCTAAAAATGGTGAGTGCGGGCTTTGCAAGAAGGACTTGGACATGGCAAAATTGTTCTAAAAAGTGTATTGAACAAAGATTGTCTAGTTCTGAAAACAATGCATTAGATCACATGGTAAATGGTAAATGGCGTATACTTATATAGGGCCTTTCTTCCTACAAGGACAAAGCGCTTTACAGTCACAGACCCATTCACCCAGTCACACACACATTCACACACTGGTGGCGGCTCCGCTGCCGAACGCAGGCGCCCGCCTACCACCAGAGGCAAGGTGGGGTTCTGTGTCTTGCCCAAGGACACTTCAACTCATGGGCGTGCAAGGCAGGAATCGAACCTGCAACCTTACGATCATGGGTTGACCGCCCTACCGCTGCACCACGGCCGCGCCATTAGATCACGTGTCAAACTCAAAGGCCGCAGGCTAAATGTGGCCCATCATGTCATCTTATGTGGCCCACAAGAGCAGTAAAGTTTTTAATATCTTAAAATCAAAAATTGGTGTGTATTGATTCATAATCGGGGAATCGTACATGATATTGGATTGGGCAACTATACATTAGGACTGAAACACTGTCCATATAACCTAACCTGACAGAATCCAACGTAAAAGGATTTATGCTAGAGTAACAAGCAAACATATGTTTTCTATGCAACTGTAATTGTCACTTTAAAAAGTTATAATGAATAAATAATGAGTTATTTAACATTAAGGAGTAGTTACATTTATTTCTTATTACATTTAGTCACATGTATAAATTATATCTGGCCCTTTGAGGACAACCACTATGCTGATGTGGCCCTCAGTGAAAATGAGTTTGACACCCCTGTATTAGATGCACTGGTACAGTAAACTCTAAATAGAGATTGTGACCAACACAGGTTGGTCACCAGCTGGTGACCAACAGGGAAAAACCAGAGGGGAGGCCATAAAGGAGACGTCACAGCTAACCAGCAAGAACAAAGCATAAGAAAACCATAACCAAAGTGAAAACAAGGCAGAAATCATGACATCAACCTGTGAAATGAACAATTTTTTTATTTGAATTTTGATTTGAAATGGTTTATTTCAAGCAATTAAGTAGAAATAATACACAACAGCAATATAAACATCAGTTATACATTCATACAGTAACTAATCAAACTTAGGATAATTAGACATATTAATAAATATTGCTTGAAAGGGAGTGGGAGGAAGCGAACTTATATAATCCCACCCCGATTATACTGTAACCATTTTATTACATGATTTATCAATATCCGGTTCCCAGTTTTTATCAGACAATTAAAAATCATAAGATATCGATAAAGCACATGACAAAGATGAAATTACTTATGTATTACGTCAAAAATAACTATTTTAGAAATCAACATGGCAAATGCAGATCAATCATCTGAAATATATGCAGATTATGTTACTTATAGCTACGCTAGCAAAGCCATTCATATGAATAAAACATAATACTATATCAGTAAAGCAGACAACACTGTTTCAGGAATTTTCATAGCAAAATTTCATCAAGTATCAAAAGTTAAAAACATGTGCAAAGTTATGCTACATTAGGAAAGATTTTTGAATCAATTTATCAAGTTTTGGAGAAAGTGAAGTAATATCATTAAAAGTCAATCAATTTAACAATTTTCAATAAGTTTTTTAATATTTTTTTTTGTATTTTTTTATAATAAAGAAATGCTGTAGGGGAAGAGTAAAAAGGGTCCATAACTGTCGATTGTCCAAGGTTGGTATTTCTTCTTTTACTGATAACAGCTGATCTCCTGGGTTCAAAACAGTTAATAGTTCTCTTCGATGTTATGTCTGCAGACATTAGATTCAGGTCCATATCCTTCTTCAGCTGATATCAGCTGCGGTGAAAGTTGAGGTCAAGTTGTCTGCAGGTCAGAACTCTGCTGTTATTCAGGTTACGTCAGACATACAGAGAAAGTGAGGAATCCACGTGTCATATTTCTTGAAATTATTTGGCTCTTTGATTTATTACTCCACGTTGTTTCAGACGACCGTGATCAAACACTTCTCAAAGTCCTTCATGGTGCTCACAACCAAAACCTTGGTGCGGTCCTCTGGACCGAGCGGTTTGACGTAAATCCTGCAGCCTTTAACCCAAGTGTTCTCAATCTGCTTACGCTTCCTGAGAAGCCGTGCATGTTTTGAGATTTCAGCATTCCTCCTGGTCAGATGGTCGTTCAGATAAACAGCCGAACCTCTGAGATTTTTGCGTAGATTCATCAGAGCTAGCTTTTGTTTGTGATTCACAAACCTGATGAGGATCGCTGGTTTATCCGTCTCCTTTCTCCTGGGGAGCAGGTGGCAGGTCTCGATGGTATTGAGATCCAGGGAAATCCCTTTAGATGTGAGAAATGAATGTATTTGCTGCTCCAAAGACACAGCACCGATCTCCGTATTGGCACTGCTAGCTACGCTAGCGCTAGCATTAGCAGTGCTAGCTCGAGGCTTGATTGGTACTCCAGTGAGAATGACATTATTCATCCTTACTTGCTGTTCCACATCGTCCAGTCT
The DNA here is from genome assembly GCA_037389245.1 of Oryzias sinensis. NCBI lineage: Eukaryota > Metazoa > Chordata > Actinopteri > Beloniformes > Adrianichthyidae > Oryzias > Oryzias sinensis. The sequence continues at coordinate 22,708,032 of CM074493.1, forward strand.
TTTCTCCAGAATCTCGACCTGGTTTTCTCGCTGCTCGTTTTGAGCCCGAAATCTTCGGAACTCTTCCATCATATCCCAAAGTGGCGTTAGCTTAGCCGACACTTGTTCCATAAAACTTTTCAGCGTTTCTTGAATAATGTCAAGAGTTTTTTTGAGCTCTTCATATTCCTGGGGTTTCTTCGGGGGCATGGTCAGCTCTCTTTTTGGAGAAAAATCAACCTTTTAAGTAATTTGAAGATAGTTGTATTCGCAGAGAGGCACGCCACGCGTCCTGTCGTGTAACCCGGAACCGGAAATTTCCTGCAGTTACAATTAAAACTTGATTGAAACCAAACTTGTGATTTAAAAGAGCAGTGGCTTACAATGCAGATGGGCGGAGTCTAACACATCAGGTGGTTGAGGTACAATTCAACACCACAAGTATCTTTAATTTCCTTTCATGTTCTGCTCTCTTGTGCTGACGCGGCGTTCTGCTAATATCTCACTTTCCATGAAGTCCCTTAGTTTAGTTCTGGTGAGATGAATGGAATTTCGAGTGAGCCTTTTAAAGGTTTGATTGGGATTCTTAAAACCTCCCAGTCATAAACCACAAGCTGTTCCCTCAAGTGGCCGCAAATATACCTTTAAAGTTTGCAAGCTCTTATCAGGCCTAGAACAGCGTCACATTCTAGTGCGTGCAGGTACCCGTGTTGCATGAGCGCTTTCTTATCAGCCCTCTGTGAATGTATAACGGAGCTGTGCAGGAATGAATGAATGCCGGTAATGAGAGCTTCCTTGCTATTAAGCCAAATTTTCTGCGCCCCTTTCTTGTTGCGTACACAGAGCAGCATAAACGGGGAAACTCAGCGCCCTGCTGCTTGATTAATCCATCGCACAGTAAATGGGTCTGCAATGATCCGCTGGGCTGATGAGCCGCTTGCTTTCCACAACCAACGGGTACCTTGACAGCTTTTCCCCGCTTTTCTACATGAGAATCTGCATGTCAAATGGCGAAAGTGGGCTTGCTTGTGTGAACAGAGGGAGTCGCTCATCTGAAGTAGTATTCCTTGGTTTCTGCTGCACGACGGCTCACTGGAGCAGGCTCCTTGGTTATAAGGCCAGTGTGCCCTCTGCTCGGCGCTCGTCACCGCAAGCCCGCCTTTGTTGATTTTGCTCTCCAGTGGCACTGTCAGTCATCTGCCTCTGTGACCTGACTAATTCCCCACCCGCCTTGTCTAACCCAGGCTGTGGTTCCAGCTTCAGCCTTTGCTCTCAGTAAAGCTCCTCGAGACATCATAATTCCAAGGCTACTTGTATCCTTTTCAGAGCGTTGGGGGTGGGGGTAGCTCCTGACATTTGTGATTATTCTAAACCTTTAACCTCTCTTTTCCATTATATGTACACACTGAGGTGTGATAGATTAGGCCTTATCTCCTCGGCCACATTGCCGCTTCCTTTTTTTCCTCATTGTTTTTTGCCTACACAGAGGAAAAATCCTCAGGAATTCATAAGTGAGCTTTGTCCTAATGTCAGGGCAGCATCAATACAACCCGCAGTGTGGGGGGCTTAAAAGGATCGCTGGAATAGGAAACAAACAAGCAAAAGGATGAGTAAAAATAGTCACTCTGCTGTTACTTTATCAAAACTTTTTCATAGACATCAGATATTTTTGGAACATAGATACATAAAAATAAAAATATTTCTTTTGGTTCTGTCTTTTCAAAACCAAATTGAGTCATTTGAGATTTTTGAAAATTGCGTTTTCAATATATAGAAAGAAAAATTAAGATTTAAAATGGGTTTCTGGTTAGTTCTTTTTTTAAATTGCGGTGAATCAGGAGCAGAAGAAAACATTTGATTGGAAAAAGCAGGTGTGGAGTTGATGCTACAACGGCAAGCCGCAAGCTCCTTCCTCCGCTCCATTCTGATGCATCCATTTGTAGACATCTAGATCCATGCAGGTCTTCATTTTCCGCATCCGATCTGAAATCTAGCCCAAAAATGTTGCCATTGTTGTTGGACTGCTAGTTTTAGGTTTGGGGTGTGAAAGGCTGTAAAGTAGTAAGAGAGCATGTGAACAGTTACAAATGATGAGAACCAGGGGTGGGTCACTCCACACCAACAATCCTGCCAACAACTAAGAGGCAAATTTCTAATGAACAACTGCTGCTCTGCAGAAACTATGTCCTAGAAAATGATTCAGGTTCCATTGGCTAAAAATGGCATAAACATAATTAAAAGACCACTGGGAATGTTTTCACAGAGGCTCATAAGATGATTGGAGTGGTTCTTTAAACCCATGACGTGGTCGAAAAATTCAGTCTGAGGTTGAAAGACTACAGTTCTATTAAACTTTAAAGCAAATGCACAGCAGTACGGACAAAAAAAAAAGTCATTGCTCTGAGTAGAAGCATTCCAGCAAAAGTTTCCAGTCCTACTTTGCCTAAGTATTTTTGTGGTAAAGTTGTATTGTTTAACATTGACATTCACACAGACATAATTGGTTGGGTAAGCCACCAAGTGAATTCCCACAAAACTGCTGTGGCTCTCATTATTCAGAAGACTTGAGTTTGTGGCTAGGCTTGGCACCTAATCAGAAGTGAAACCATTTCCCTTGGTGACTAAGTGACTACACAACATTCTAGCTTGTATTTTTTTAAAGTATGTTTTGCTGTTGTACTAATCACCATCATGGTTGTACTGGAGTTAGAAAAGGTTGTGCGAAACACACAAATACCACAGGAAACCAATCAAAATATAAAAACTTTTTCAAAAATAAATATTCAGATTTTCTTAATGTAACAATATAAATGTCCAAAATAAAATGCTTATTTTCTGTTTTGCTAAAAAATTACAATACATATCTTATTTAGTGATGCTAATTGCTGTACATTTATTAGCTCAACATGGGTAGGAATTAATATGGTTTCTCTAACCTTCATGAAGTTGGCCTTTAAAAAAAAAAAAGACAGAAAACCGAAAAAAAATGAATCTCTAAACCCCCAAACGACATGTAAAATCCAACAGCCTGTTTAAAATGTATGAGATAAAAATGTTATGTAAAAACAGTCATGATTACTTGCCCCTCGTAGAATATTAACATAAAAGTCACACAGTCTATAAATGTTGTTTTGGCCGTGTTCTCTCGTTTCTTCTTGTTTTCACCTGCCTTTAGAGACTTGGTGTCGGGTACTAGGGGTTAGCAGTTGGTGGTTGGAGCTGTGTCTGTATTTCATTACCAGCAAAAATTGCTCCTTTAGTGCCTTTTTCTCCCAATAGTGAGTATGTCCTGAAGATGTAAGGGTTTTAACGCATCTCCCGAGTACTGGCTTACCTTTATCAGCCGTAACCTGAACAAACAAGAACTGGACCTTCAGCTGTGGACATTTCTGGTTGAGTTCTGGCCTCAATCGAATAAGCAAGGAAGAAGCAGGAATGCTCCTGCCGGATCGTGAAAGGTATGATTGGATTAAGTTCAAGCTTCCTGTCAGGTGCTGGTATCTGTGCGGAGCTGGCGGTGATGAGTGAAGCCGCTGCACCTGTGGTGGCGGTGGAGGATGGATGGCCTCAGACTACAAAGTTCAGGAGAAATGTGCCCAGCGTGCCATTAGGGAATAGAGAGGAGATGATTCATTTTCAGCATCACTACACAGAGAATGATCTCATTACTTGGTGTGACTGGACAGTCCCAGATCCCTGAACACTGCAGAAGCCGTACAAGACACAAGGATGTGTTTGTGAGTCGAATACAACACAAAAAAACCCAACGCTCTGGGAGAAATGTTTTGACTTTAATCGTATCTGGTACAGAACAGATTATGTCGAGTTACTTTGTTCCTCTGCTTACATCTTTATACTTTATAGTCACATAAATGATTTATTGAGTTGTAATTTAATGAAAAAACAAATTAATCAGTACCTCCGGGATCTTGCGGACATTTTTTGTAATTGTTGCGTTACAGTATGCCCAAAGTTGCGGCAAGTTTTCTTCAAAGTTGCAATATTTTTCAACAATAATTTTCAACTAAAGTCTGTGGGAGGATGTACAAATTTTAAATCAGTTGTTTTTTGTTTACCCAGTTCATTGAAGTGCAATTTTATGTAATTCCACACATATTACATCCACACAAACACCAAATAACTTTAAGCCATTTTCCGCGCATGTTTAAACATTTCTTGTCAGTTGTTGACTTTCATTTGTGCTTTGTGCAGCTCAAAGATTACATCAAAATATGTATTTGCCAAGTTCAAACTGTCCGTTCCATGTTTGGCTTTTGTTGTGTAATATAGTACAAATAGAATAGTGAGCTGTAGTGAGTCACAATAAAACGATGACCCCACAACCCACAGGAAGCTGGTTACACCGCTAATCACCATCTTTGGCCATGAATTTCATTGTGACTGGGGGTGTATGAAAAAAATCATTTAGTCCTCACTTAGTCTGCTTCATTTGGTCCAGATCGAGTACTAAACCTTGTGTTTGGTCTATATTCAGACTGCCATCAAGCGGACTTTCCTGTTCCAGACCAACTTTACAACCGTATAAATGTGACTATTGAATTGTTTATAGATTATTTTATTCTATTTAAATCTCATTTAGTTTCTACTGATGATCTGATCCGGTGCCTTTGAGGACCTGCAATATTCAGTAACGTTTCTCCAAAGGCAGTTGGCGTTTTTAATTTACTGCTGTTGCTTATTCAGACTTTCTAACTGTACACGTCAAAGCTCGTGGTTATTGCAGTTTGTGTGGACCGTAAGAGGCATGAAAGGTGACCTTGCAGCTTAGAGACGCCAGATGGTTAAAGGGAATAAATAAACAGGGTCAGAATAACTTTAAACCTTGACCACACGGCGCAGCTTGCATTCTAACTGGGGTGTTACATATGGAAAGGCAGGTTTTTCTTTGTAAGAGCACAATTCAAGTTTTAAAATTCAGATACAGTGATTTTTCTGTCTCCACGTTCTTTTATGTGCAATAAAACGAGGACATTGAATGTCTCATGTTTAATAGATGTCAGTCTATGCTGCACATGCTGCTCTGCCTTAAAGTGAGAAGAGGAAGATGGTCCCCAGTGTGTGAGTCAGCTGCTGCAGGTTGGATCAGTGCAGCAGTTGAAGGATGTTGACTTTGTCAAGGTTGACTTCGTTGCACATATGACTTGATAGAGATGATATGATTTCTGCCGACATCACCTTTGATGTTTTTAAGCAACATAAAGTCCAGGCCAGCATTCCTCAAACACCACACATGTAGTTGAAGTCTAAAAGAACCCACCAGACCTACCTTTTTTCATTTTTTGTTGTTTTGTTATGATAAAGGTTTAAGGTGTTAAGATATAAAAAAAAAAAATTAAACAAGAAAAATACCAAGTATACACATTATGTGTGTAATACAGTGTTCTATTGCCACATCCTGGTTCACGTGTCGTGGTCTCACTGTTTTTAATGGTACATTGTGTTCTGCGTCCTGATTCGCTCTAGGCCAAGGATGTCAGAATCCAGGGCTCGATGGCCGGTGTCCAACATGTTTTCCAACCAACCTGCCTTTGAAGCTCTTTATTGGCTAAGCACAGCTGATCCAGGTGATCGGCAGCAGGTGAGGCGGGATTTCTGGAAAACCAGCAGGAGGCTGCTATGGAGGCCTGGAGTTTGACACACCTGTACTAAACAATGATACTATTGCATTCATATGAAGAGAATTGAAAAGTAAATTTCTCTGAAACAAATCAACTTTAAAATAAAATGTAGCATCAGTCTTGCAAAAGGAAAACATAATCTCACTTAATGGCTCCAGCCACATAAAAAATGGATTATTTCTATGAGCTTCACTCAGAAAGACCATTATTCTGCATCAAAATGCAGTCACCTAGTCATTACTGTATTGTGTACGGCTGTAAACCTGGTAAAACCATCTTGTTACTGGGAGGCCAAACAGTGGGTTGCACTGCAGACGGGCCACAGGAGGCATGGTTGGGGTGATAATGGGGAACGACAATGGTAGGGGCCATTCAACACAACTGACAGGTTTAATGAAGCCATTTTGCTTTAGAGGTCTAGAGAAGAGGGGTGTGTTAGGATCAAGAGTGTTAAAGAGGGGAGTAAATTGAACTGCACTTTAAAAGTTATGAAGGGTGAGTCAAGCTTGAATGTGAAAAGGGCAAGAGTCCAGGAGCAGCTTGATGGAACTCAAATTAATTTGTTTAAAATGGGGCTCTACAGTACAATCGACCTCCATAAAAATTAATCTGATTCAGATACAAGTAAAAGAATCGTATTCCTTAGGTAATGTTCACACCGCCTTTGGCAACGCCCGTTCAGGCAACCACTACCAATGAAAAGTCTATGTAAAAGTGGGAATGTGTGCATTTCAGAGATTTGAGTGTAAAATTCTCGTATTTTTCAAGTCACTATGCACGTTTTTCAGTCAGTTTTCAGGCTCTACATACAAAATGCATGTCAATTAAACGCACATTAAAAAGTTACACCATTTGAACTTTAAAAAAATTAGGGACTTGGATTTGGTAGTGACATATGGGGTAGGATCTTTGTATTTCACGGAAGTGACAACTGGTTGAAATGTGACCATGAAGGAGAAATTAACAATTGGACTTTGTGCTAGGCTGGAATTATATGACAACAAGTCTTTCATTTAGCAGAATAGAGCTGGGAAAGAAAATCCTGGAGCAAGATTTGTGAGTTTTGCAGCGCTTCGACATTTCACACCAAGCCTCTTCCAACTGTGAGTACTTGTGCTAGTAGTATCGAGTAATGTCAATGTGAACACCATACGCATTCAACAATCTCTGTTTAACACGATCTTGAATGCTCATTACATACCCGCTGTGTATGTAGTATAAGTCACAACTGCCTTTACAGCTCAATAGGTACTGTTTTATGGCAAAAATGAGTAAACCTAACCAGGGCATGTATGTGTACCCTCAAAAAATATGAAGGTCATAGACAGGTCAGTGACCCTGTAGAGCGAAAAGGTTCCTGCACATTTTTTTACTACAGGCATCCAGCAAGCCACGGGTCGTAGCGAACACCTATACAAGACAAAGGGGAAAAGTAAAGGTAAAGTAGACATGTTCAGTTTTTCAGCCCCTTTAAAACTGTTAGACTGTGCATTGGACTCATAAGTGCTGCTCATGTGATAAGTCTATTTGTGTGTCTCATACAGGATTTTCCATTTTTGCCCCCCAGACAGCCATGTCTACTTGTAAGCGCAGTTTTGTCTAATGCTTTAATAGCAACTAGAATAGGGGTTCTCAAGTTTTTGTAGCGGAGGGCCAAATTAAGAATTTGACTTTAGACTGGGGGCCAATTTTGGTGAAAAAAATGGATAAACATAAAACGTTGTTTTTAATAACTTTAATGACCAAGTGTCATTTGTACAATTAACCAGGCCCTCCAGATGTTTTCCCAGTTGCTTTCGGAGGTTGCTGCCCAGATCTTCTACTCGTTTAGCAGTTGTATCATTTGACAGACTTTCTTTTGCTCTCGACATACAATTTCAGCTACTTTCAGCATAGATTGTTTTTCCCCGTCACTGAAGGGCTTGCTACGCCGGACCATTTCCAAAGACACATCGTAGCTAAACTTCTGTCACAGATTAACTGGATTTAGCCATTTTTGTAAATATTATCTGCTGTGCAGCATAGCCTCGTTGTTTTGTTGAAGCTTATTGTTGCGCTCCTCGGCGGTAAATTTGTCATAGTTTTTATGATTTGTATCATAGTGACGATTTGTATTGAATTCTTTGAGCATTGCATTTACCTGCTTACAAATATGGCACAGGACTTTATCCAGCCCATGCGGTACAAGAAAGTAAGCATTTGTCTACTTAGCTCGAAGGCGCCTTTTGTCCTCGCCCACACAACGTTTTCCCTCAAAGAAATCTGCTCTGGGTCTCTCTCCGAATCCCGCTCTGATTCCATTTCTACTGCGTCACGGTCCTTCCTTTTGCAGAGGCAGTGACATAGAAAATGTCATTTGCCCTCTTGCGGTGAAATTAATACACTACACTGTTGACACCCAACTGTAATTACCTTTTTTCCTGCAGATGTAGCCAGAAACCACAAAACAATATTTTTCCAAGCAATCTACAGCTGGTTTGATAACCATAAATTAGGATTTAGTGAGGGCCAGAAAACATTTTCTCGCGGGCCACCATTGGCCCCTGGGCCACACTATGAGAACCCCTGAACTAAAGTGTAGGCATACAGCATAAATGCCTTCAACTTACAGTAGTCTTGCAAATACATCCATTTTTAATAATTGTCATACTAGCCCCAGGCAAACTGCAAAACACTCGTGCACTCCCGTCTCTATGATCCTCCACGGGCCTGGACAACCCAAACACCTGCAGCACCTGTATAAGTCAGCCTCCACAGGTGCATGTAAATATAGCTTTGGCAGAATGACAGTCACATTTGACATAATTCAAATATTGAACTGTCTGCCAGATATGATGAGGCTTAATGATCAACTTTTAAAAAAAAGGTGGACTTGCTGAGCTTTCTTCCTTCCTTGCTGCATTTCTATGAGCTTTAGTACTTGAGATTCCTGTGAAAGTACCAAACATGCAGGGAAGCCAGTGAATGCGATCATCCCACAACCTTCGCAGTATGCTTGTTCACGTCTAATGGCATCCTCCCTGGAAAGACAAAATTGGCTTTTAGATTATGTGCCTTAATGTCCAAGGAGTGGCAATCATACTTTATCTCCTCCATGCTTTCGCTCCCTGATGTGTTGTTTTAGAGCTCCATCAGAGATAATATGGCAAGTTCAATTCGAGGCAGGGTTCACACAGACAAAAAAAAATCAGGAGAAGTCAGCATGACTGGAAGACTTTCATTTTGTTGACTTTGTCCCACACTTGGATCTAATAAAAACAGTTTTCACAATTGTGTTAAGTACCAGAAGGTTGATCGGGAAAAAAATATACATTATCCAAGCTTATTCAACAGATAAATTGGCTGAAAAATTTAGAAATGTGGCAGTCTGGTGGTGAAATCTGCTGGTGGAAGGTTGGGTTGGAGCCAAATCCTGAGGCAGAAAGAAAGCTTTGCAAATCTGTTTCCAAACTGTGCAAATCAGCCAGAGAAATGTTTGCCACAGGTGAACTGTGATTCATCCTACAACTTTTAGCTGATCACTGACTGAATGCTCTGCTGTCTCTGTGGATGTTTACTCCCACCCAAGATGTGTCCAACCTCTCCAAGGAAGGTTGTTATAATCAGATTCCTCCTGTGCTCGTGTCTCGTGAACAAAAAGTTAATTTATTATTTTAATAATATTTTCTGCAATGCACCGGATTATAAAGTGCACCGTCAATCTATTTTCAAACTTAGTGTATTCACCCACCCTTGTTTGCAACTTTTACAAACAAAAAAGAAGAGAAATTTTGACAGAGTGCTGTGTAGCTCTCAAAATTGCTTCCACATTATCAACACAACCAGAATCAACCTATATACACTATCTATAAGGCTCTCCGGATTCTAAGGCGGACTTTGTTTTCTTTTCTTTTTCTTTTTAATTTTTAAAAAAGAAGGCTATTACATGTACCTTATAGTAAAGAAAATACAATTTTCCTAGATTTTTTTTTTTAACTTCCAACAGCTGAGCAGACGGATGAGAGCTGAAAGCCTATAGTGTTGGACATATTTTACTATTACAGCAGGGGTTATAAATGTTCTGACACAGTAGCTGTATATTAGAATAAACCCCTTTTGTAATTTAAAATATTAATCAACTTACTGATGTCTGTAACAGTCTTTTGTTGTACTGAACGGAAAAGAAAAGAAGGGAAGAAGACAGAGGGATGCCAGGGGGGGGATTACAGAAGAGGGGGGGGGTGATGAACCATGAAGCAGCATAAAGCAAAAAGTTGCTGGATGTTTACAATCATTACAGTCAGGTTTATCAGTGATGTAAATCCAAAAGGAGGCGGGGCCTGTCCACACAGACACACACACACACACACACACACACACACACACACACACACACACACACACACACACACACACACACACACACACAGATGCCACAAACATACCTGTTGGCTCCAAATAATAAAAAAAAAAACGTCCACATACAAAACATGTCAACATGTACACAGTTCAACTGATGTTTACACAAGCGCACTTGTGCATTCGGACCGACCCGTGTGAAATATTTCATTTTTACACGAACTAGTTGTGCAAAGGGGAGATAGCACCTGTCTTCGAGTGGGTCTTTATGTTCTACTAAAGTGAATGATGGAATGTAAAAATGCATAGTTTCTGCAGAGCAGCATGAGTTCATTAGAAATTCACCTCTGAGTTGTGGACGGGACTGTTGGCGCTGAGTAAACTGCTCTCATTTCATATCTTGCCTTTGTTTAAACGCTCTCCCGCTACCCTTCAGCCCCTCACAACCCATTACATGCCAACCCAAGCACATTACATGTGCAACCAAAATGGCAAGCTATATTGTAGCTATCTAGCCATACAGTTTTTAACCCAGACAGCAGCTCAGACGAGGAAAATGAAGTCGTACGTGGATCTATTTGTTAGGGCTGCATGATATGAGGAAAACTCGCGATATGCGATATTGGTGATTAATATTGCGATAACGATATAATTTGCGGTATATAAACAAATAGCAAAACAACCAAAAAAATAATTTCCATTTCACTACAACAGTTTAAAAATTATAGTCCAAATGACCCTTGTTGACGTAGGAGGCAAACATGAAACATAAAAGGGCTCATCTGATTGATCAACAAGGTAAACGGGTCCTTCCGATTGGTTAAATGCATTAAGGGATTCATTTCATTTGTTCAATATAACAAGCTGCCATGAGTTTGTTTTAGCACATTTAAGGTAACTATTTATTGCGATTTTCGCCATCTTTTGCGGTATGCATATTGCACAGCTTAATGTTGCGATAACGATAAATTTGCGGTATATTGTGCAGGCCTACTATTTGTCTACAAGTGGATGTATCAAAATAGGGTGGAGCAGAGAGATTGTGGCCTGCTGGTTGTATTTGTACTATTTTCAAATCATCTACTTCTCATTCACAACACAATTTGAATAAAAAAATACTCAGAAATGCCCTTTTAATCTTAAGATTTTTTATATATGTTCTCCATCATCAGAAAAATGCTACAAGAACATCTTAAAAACACCAAAAACACAATTTTTGTCGCAGTTGGTCTTTAAAGACTTTATTTGAGTTTATACGTGTATAAAAGTATTTTAGTATCTTTAGAACATTATTATGACTCAAAAATATAGATACACTGACCAAAAATATAAACACAACACTTTTGTTATTGCTCCCATTTTTTATGGTATGAACTCAAAGATGTGAAACATTTTCCACATACACAAAATATTATTTCAAATATTTCAATATTTAAAAAAATACTGAAATATTGTTCACAAATCTGTCTAAATCTGTGATAGTGAGCACTTTTCCTTTGCCAAGACAATCCATCCTACCTCGCAGGTATGCCATATCAAGATGCTGATTAGACAGCATGATTATTGCACAGGTGTGCCTTAGACTGGCCACAAGATAAGGACACTCTAAAAATTTCAGTTGTATCACACAGCACAATGCCACAGATGTCGCAAGTTTTGAGGGAGCGTGGAATTGGCATGCTGATAGCAGGAATGTCCACCAGAGCTGTTGCTAGGGAATTGAATGTCCATTTCTCCACCATAAGCCATCTCCAAAGGCGTTTCCAAGAATTTGGCAGCACATCCAACGGGCCTCATAACTGCAGACCACGTGTAACCACACCAGCCCAAGACCTCCACATCCAGCATGTCCACCTCCAAGATCGTCTGAGACCAGCCACTCGGACAGCTGCTGAAACAATCGGTTTGCATAACCACAGAATTTCTGCACAAACTGTCAGAAACCGTCTCAGGGAAGCTCATCTGCATGCTCGTCATCCTCATCGAGGTCTCGACCTCACTCCAGTTCGTCGTCGTAACCGACTTGAGTGGGCAAATGCTCACATGCGTTGGCATCTGGCACGTTGGAGAGGTGTTCTCTTCACGGAAAATCCTGGTTTACACTGTTCAGGGCAGATGGCAGACAGCTTGTGTGGCATTGTGTGGGTGAGCAGTTTTCTGATGTCAATGTTGTGGATCAAGTAGGCCATGGTGGTGGTGGGGTTATGGTATGGGCGACGAACACAGGTGCATTTCATTGATGGCATTTTGAATGCACAGAGATACCGTGACGAGATCCTGGGGCCCATTGTTGTGCCGTACATCTAATAACATCACCTCATGTTGCAGCATGATAATGCACGGCCCCATGTTGCAAGGATCTGTACACAATTCTTGGAAGCTGAAAACATCCCAGTTCTTTCATGGCCAACATACTCACCGGACATGTCACCCATTGATCATGTTTGGGATGCTCTGGATCGGCGTATACGACAGCGTGTTCAAGTTCCTGCCAATATCCAGCAACTTCGCACAGCCATTGAAGAAGAGTGGACCAACATTCCACAGGCCACAATAGACAACCTGATCAACTCTATGCGAAGGAGATGTGTCGCACATGAGGCAAATGGTGGTCACACCAGATACTGACTGGTTGTCTGAGGCCCCCGACCCCCTCAATAAAACAAAACATAAGATTTCAGAGTGGAATTTTCTGGTGGCCAGTCTTAGGCACACCTGTGCAATAATCATGCTGTCTAATCAGCATTTTGATATGGCATATATCAAGATGTGGCTTTTGATATAACAAAAGTGTTGCGTTTATATTTTTGGTCAGTGTACTTTTGACTTGTAGTGTGCATAGATAGATTTTAGCTGAAGTACATTTTTTGAGTAGCTGATAAAAGTTTAGGAAAGTTGGAAAAAGTTGTACATAGCTGAATAAATGTTTTATGTTGAAGTTTCCCGACTTTTAAGTGGATTCCAACAAACTTTCCAAACTAGCAAGCACATTTATGAAGTTATCTGTCAACGATGTGAAAGTTTGCTAATATTTGCTGCTCTATCACATTCATTTCAGTGGGACTCAAAGAGTTAAGAATCCCCAAAACATCGTGACGGTGTGATCTGTCCTCAGCACCCGCAGGTCCCTCCCACTCCTACCACCATCCGCCGTCTGAGCTGTGGACAGAAACAGACGGTGAGTGTTAGCCCTGATAGCAGAGGTAACTTTGAGTGGTGGCCTATCAGAGGCTCACTGGCTGTGGAGCTGGATGGGATTTGAAGAGCTGGCCTTCCATTAATCATATTCAAATCAGCTTCCTGCTGAATGTCCCCCTCCAAACCTCTCACTTCTCCCATGTGCTTATCTTAATGTGGACAGATGAAGCCCCGCCGCTCTTTGTCATTTCTAGTAGTGGTGATCATTTCCCAGTGACTCACTGGTAATGATGCCAAATTTCCCGCTTACTCAAAACTGTACAAATAAAAACAAATTTGAGAATATTGTTCTTTATTATAATCATAAAAAGTAATACAATGAAAACATAAATGGTAATTGTTTTATAGTGCTATTTTCCACCTCTGTAATCATTTTGGATTCAGCTCTGCTTCAATTTGACTAATTTCAGCATTACTCAGAAATGACAGCGGCTTTTTTGATAAATCTATCTCCGATGTACAGCTGGTCAAAACACTCTTAATTCCACTAAGAGTTAACAGAAATCTATCCATGTGTAGACAGATAAGAATTTCATTATGCTCCAAAGGACTATGAATATCAAATGGGAATTTGTCACAGATTGCCGTCTCTGTCTGCATCTCAAAGATTTAAAAGAGGTGTTTGCCTGGTGATCCATGTGAAAGACCGGACCTGAATGAGAAATGTAAAAGCGCTGCTGTAAGCAACATGCAGCCTGCATCCTGACCTGTGCTTTAAAGAGCCGTTTCATCAAAGCGGCTATGCTGTCATCTGTCATCAAATCTAAATGCAGCTTGATGTATTGTCCAACCCATTAGTGGGTGTTATAAAGGGTTTGGGTGGTTGTTATAAAAAAAGAAAGGAAAAAAAAAAACGCATGTTCTACATGTTTATGCTTTTTCAATAATCTAACTGTTACATTATAGCAGTGTTGAGAACAATACTTTTGAAAGTAAATTGATATATTTACTCACTACTTAATCTAAAAAATAATTGAGTTTAATTTAATAACACTGATGGGTTAACAGAAAAAGTATGTTTTTGCGTTTTGCTACATTCATGTTGGGCATGTGACGCATGTTCAAGAACGCACTAAATGTGCGTTCAGCATATGATGTTCACAGACTGTTCGACTCCATACTCGCGTACCTCCGCCACCTACAGTTGGTGCAAAACGTCAAAGCGATGAAAATAATGGGAATCTTGATCCAAGCTTTTTCTTTCACAGCTCCATTCCGAGGTATAAAAGACTTGGTGTCATATATTTCCGCCTGGAAACAAACCACAAATATTCATTTCTCTGCCACGGTCAATTTTCTAACGGTTGGCACTTCTGTGAATTAAAAGGGACCCCACAAATAAACCCAAGTCCCTGACTGAAAAAAAAAAAATCCACCTATTTTAACTCTCAACTTGCTTTCAGTGGCTGCGTGTTTAGTTTGTGGAGCCAGACAATGATTGTAGAAACTTACATAGCGATGACTGAACGCTAGAGTTTCGAGTGCTGAAGCCTAAAACGCAGATATATGCACATTTACATAGACTTTTCATTGAAAGAGTCACCTAAACGCGTGTTGCCGAGGGCGATGTGAATGTCGCTTTCCTGTAGTATTTTATTCACACACAACTGGGCTTTTTTTTTTAACCCTTTAAAGACCCATTTCGATCATCTTTTGATCTGTTTCGTCTGCTTCTGATTTACAGTGACTCACAATGACAGTAAAGAAATACTCAGAATATATTCTCTCTATCATCTGAAAAACCCCACCAAAAACAGGATTTTGAATTTAGGGCTTCTTTAACCCCCGGATGTTGCCAGCAGACTCTAAATACCACATGCTCTTTGACCTACCGTAACTTTTCGACGAATTACTTGATCAACTTAAATCAGCTGATTCTGTTGCAGAGAATAGGGGCTTTACTCCGTTATGCAACCCTTTGGACGAAGCCGCTTTTCTCTGCAACAGAATCAGGTATTTTATTTACGTAAGTACTTCACTACGTTAAAGCGTTGCATTTCAGCACAAAGCTGCTTTTCTCCGCTTCAGAATACACTGAAATTACACTAATTGTAACAACGGTTGAAAAGATATGTAGTCTAAAGAATGCCAACACTGGAGCTAAAGATTTAGTTTGAATGAGTTAAATAACAAAGCATGTTTAATTATATGTTAGATGCCTGCCTCCTATGCAGACGTTGGTCATCGGAGTTTAATTTAAGTAATGCTGACTTTAATTAAAGAAAACTGTTGCAGTGAAATGTTGAATTGTTTTTTCATCATTAGAAAGCTGGTCACTAATATTGAAAATCAGAAGTTTTCCTCATAAGGAGCAACCCTTTTAATAATAATGAAAAGCAGAATTCTGAAGATGTCAATTATTGACATATGTTCTGCTGTTTTCTTATTTTTGTTGCTGTTCAGCTCCACCACCTCACTTTAAAAGCCCTTCTTCTTATTTATTCTGCAGCTCCAAAAGGGACCTTAAGTAAAAGAAGATGTAAATATCAAGGGTCGGAAATTCTGTGAGGTGTTGTCAGGAAACTGCACGCAGAGCATTTATTCCCGGGCCGCTGTGTGATGCTTTACAGCAAGGAGATGTTAATGATTGCAACTTTCTGTGAACACGGCTTTTGTCCAACGCTGCTGCTGCTGCTGCTGGGGTGTCATTTTGTTTTGTTTTTCATTTTTTAGTCATGGAGAAAAAAATGAAGAGATTTGATTTTACTGAAAAGAAAATGCAATATATTTCTTTTTAGAGCAAAAAGCAGGGCAGAGAGAGGCAAACATGTTGTTGCCATTACTTTATCTATTAGCCATTCAACCTTGGAGTGTCTAAGCACTGGGTTCTACCAAAATATACATTTTTAAATCCATCCATCTTCTATACCTTCTTGGTCCTCTGCAGGACTAGAAGGATGCTGTTGGGCCAAGGTGATGTGCAGCTTAGACCTTGGTCTTACTGCCCTTAGGGGTGGATATGGGCTGTGTGGGGGAGCAAAAATGGGCAAAACTATACGCTGCCCGCAGGCGGTACGCAGAAAATATGAAATCCATAGACCACTCGAGAGCCTGTAGAGCAAAAAAAGTTCATTTTTTTTTCCATGGGCATGCTGCCGGCGACAGGTTGTAGTAGAGCTTAAATGTGCCATGTGTCATATGGAATTTCGATTTTTTTTTACCCCCCCCAAACCCTGCGCGCTGTACATGCAGCCTGGCTGGTTAAATTAGACAATCAGAGCTTAGTTTGTGTGGGCATTGGGCACTTACGTATCACTCACACACCCCATGCATTTGTTCACAATCGGAAAGGAGCCAGTCCGCACACCTTACTAAAGACCAGAGTGTGCGTAGGGGCACCATGCAATTGCATTACTAGTACTTCACAAAAGACTTACTACACGTAGACAATAGTACGTTCCATTTTACCAAGGTGGCCGTACAAGTACGACGATAACGATAACCACATCACCACGGTGATGACCTGATCAACACACATTTTTTTTCACACTTTTTAAAATAAATTTTTTTTAAGTTTGCATATGGTGCGTGATTGGAACTATAATAAACACATTAAACACATTCATCTTTGCTGATAATTTACTTTTTCTACTAGTCCTGTGTTCACACTTCAAGGGTTTCTGGGGGAAACCTTTTATTAGTGTTCTCCTTCACTCCCTGCGACGCGCCGCGGCTCTCACTCCCTCTTGCTGGCGTGCGGCTGTCACTCTCTCTACGCTGCATGCGGAGCGGTCCCTCTACTCACACACACACACACGCGCGCGGTTTCAGAAACACATCCTCATTGTACAACAGAAGTTTAAGTCTCGCGAGGAAATACGACAAATGTACTGCGTTCTAATTATTCATTTCCATTGTATTCATTTTCATTACAAGCTGCGTGCGTTCTTGAGTGCACGACACGGCCGCCCGCCGGAGGACTTTGTGTTGGGGAGGTTTATTACTGTTCTCTTTCATTCTGTAACACCAAACATGAACGTGCAATTGTTAGATTTCGATGAATATCACTACATGTTTTGTTTGGGAACTATTTTGTGCAGCGCAACGTTACGTGTCTGAATAAACAAAGGCGGTGTTCTTCATGGGTGTCAGGCTTCATGGCTACTGGAAAGGTGACAAAGTATCTGCAGTCTCATTTATTACTGGGCAATATAGAATATTCAGAGATGTCTGTACCAGAGAGCACAGGTGAAACCTCGTGTGCTGCTCGAGAGCGGTCAGCTGCAGAAGAATCAACACGCACCTCCTACACACGCAGTGCACTGACACACAAGCACATAGTCATTTTAAAATACCTACATAATTAGTTCATTGGTTTGAGACATAGTAGTTAGCTGTTACTTTTATTTGTTACTGCATTGTAATTGTATTCATTTGCGATGCAGCCACCGGGGCATTTTGTGTATGGCGGGGGGTGGGGGGGTGCAGTTAACCACGACAACGCGCCCCCTGCTGGTTTATCACCGCAGTGATCAAAAATCCCACTCCGTCACAGCTCAACGTACAATTCTCAACAGAACTGAAGGATACACCTGCGTTTGGAAAGAATATAGTCTCATCGGATCTGTTTGTGTGTGTAATACTTGATTTGTAACTTGTGTCTGCCTGTTTGTGTGTAACTTTTGTCTAACTTTGGTGTAACTAGTTTCTTTCCAGACCTGCAACCACCTTAAGATGTGACAGCTTCTCTCTCAGACTCTCCACAGGCCTAATTCAAAACTCTGCAGCATTCGTAGGTTGCTAGTGCATCGCTGGGGTAAATGTTTACAAAAGCTACAAATTTGTCAGCAATTAAATACTTCATGCATCAAAACCTACTTAAAAATGTATCAATCATCTAATTTAATAAATAAAGTTACGAAATAGAAGTAAAAGTGGCAACAAAAAAGAAATATTGCTAAATAAAGCTCAAAAAAGGTTAATCTTGAGTAAAAAATGCTAAATTATGCTAAAAGCTAAATCAGTTAAATGCCCTGTGAGATGGTTAAAAATATGCTAATTTTTCCTGTTTATTTAGTATAATGCTAAAGTTAATGCTAAATCATGCTACACTTTCATCATATTTCCTTATAATAAAGGAAACAAAAATGGAAACTCTTTCTGTTTTGTCCTTATATGTGCAAATAAAAGTCTCCTCTTGTTGGTCAGTAATTACAGCTGGAAGTGTTACGATAAAAATGGATTATTGTTCAAATTAGTACCTTTTACAATAAACATGAGCACCTTAATTAAAATGTATTTATACTTGGAGCCAAAACTGTGATTATTTCATATTACTGGAATTACGGCCTGCCCAAGATTGCATCGGTGCGTCTGTATATTCACAGTCGTGTTGGAAAAAGGACTAATAATGTTCAATTTTCTGCAATTTAAGCAGTCTCAAAGAATTTGCATTTCATGTAGAAACGTGTAAATGTCAACAGTTCTTCAATCTTTCTTTTCTGATGAAATTATTATTAATGCAGTGGGGTACGACAACCCACCTAAAAAGATAAAAAATGCCAAAGACCTCTGTGTCCGACACACTAAATTTTATTTTTAGACGTCCAGAAACCAGTGGAGAAATTTAAAAAAACAAGATAGTTGATGGGAACAAAATGTTCAAGCATTTAAGGAGGATACAAAGTTGTTGTCTGTCAAAATAAGTTACAACACTTGTGTAAATAAAGCTTATGGAGAATTTGGAAACATTGTAAACAAACAGCTAAGTGATAAATCAGCTAAAGAATATGTAATGGGGCTGAAAAGAAGTTCACTCCATTGTTTGCTTATGCTTATATAGCCGAATAACTAAGGTAATTAAGGGGTAAATAATGTTGTATCTCTAAAGAGTTCTTTGTTGGTTATCACAATAAATAATACATTCTCTTCTTCTACCAGAACTCTTCAATCAATCAATGTAATTCAGTTTTTTCTGACGCAGAGAAAAGTGGGTTTGCATATCGCTTTCCACCAATATGCAACAGATGACTAACGTCAAGTGTTGCATGTCAGCACAAGGCTTCTTTCCTTCGCTTCAGAATACACTGGAATTAAGTTGATTGCATCTACGGTAAAAAGAATATCAACATTGGAGCTAATGTAGTCTAGAAACAAGATGTAAATTTAGCTGTTGAAGTTTAACCATCATTCCTTAAGATCAGGGGTCGGGAACCTTTTTGGCCGAGAGACCCATAAACGCCACATATTTTTAAATGTAATTTCCAAAGTGCCATACAATAATGTAGTGTCCCTTTCCCACACTGAGGCACGGAGACTTAACCTCTTTTAAGGTTCTTTATTCTGATTACTGCAGGTGTACAATTAATTCAGCAACTCCTCAGTCTCTCCCGCTGAGAGCGCTTCACCCAACTTCTTATTCGCTCACTGCCGCACCAGCCCTCCTATTACCCTTATTCGGCCCATGGCTGAACCCCCCATTGGTCCAAACTACATAACAACAGGCTGAGCGACAGAACTGAGAGCCAATCAGCATCTCTGCTTGATGCATTCAATGAACTCCAAAATTTTGAACGCGACCCAACAACAGCCACGTAGTTCAACTCAGTCCGCAACAATATGTTTAAAACTAAATATACAAGTGAATGTGTGCATTTGATGTAATTTCAACACTTTCAAAGTACAATAAGTCTGTGGATTCTTTTTAATAACATTGTTATGCTGTTGCTAATAAATGATGAGTATTTCCTACCATTATTTCGACTTCTGGTACTGCGTGGTTTTGCTGAGGGTCTAGTCTGGTTGATACGTGGTGAGTTTCAGCTTCATGCGGGTGTTGAGACTTTAATCGTGATCTTAGGTTGGTATGAATGTTCTGTAGATGTGAGAAAGACCGCTCACATGCAGACGTGGAGCCAAACATATACTCATACGCTGCAGTATGTGACGGGCTGCGTGTTTTAAGTTTTGACAATCCCTGCGCGATTCACCTTGCTGCCCATGCCCACAACCCCCCCCCCCCCTTCTTCCTCACACATCCCGCTGCAACCGCGCGCTCTTTCTCAGAGACGGGAGCGCGCAGTTGCAAGCACGGCAGTTCGCAGGTTTTAGGCTGTTATAAACTCTGTGAAATAATAGATCATAGTAAACTGATATGCGGTGCAGATTCTTTTTCTCCAACCAAGCACCGCTACTACGGGCATCGCATCGCACCCGAGATGGACTGGTCTTATGAAAAAAAAAGTATAGTTAAAGATTTGTCTGCGAGCCAATGTGACCATCAAAAGAGCCATATATGGCTGGCGAGCCATTGGTTCCCGACCCCTGCCTTAGATGATCAGGGTTTATATGTTTGCTAAACAAAGTAAAATATGTTCAACCCTTGTGCTATCCAAGGCACCTTAAGTTAGGAGTGGGGTCATCTGGACCTCACAAAACAGTGCGCTGAACCTTTTTCCCCCCAATGATTCTTGATCCTCAATGGTGTCCATCCTCTCCACCTTTATCCACGTTTGTCATGGTAGGGATAACACGTCAATGTAAGGGTGGGTCATCTGGATCCCATAGACAGCACAAGGGTTAAGAGACCCTTACATACAGTGGACATTGGTGTAATACTATCGTTTCTGTCTAATTTGAGTAATAAAAACCTTCAGATGTTATATTATTATAGTTTGCCGTAATTAGTTTTCCTCGTGTGATTAAAATGTACCAGCCGTCTATATGGCATAAAATCTGTTTAAAAGTATTGAAATGTCACATTGTCTGAGCCCGCTCCCCCTGCGCTGTAGCAGGAGTTCTTTATAAATATGTCAAAGCTTGATTTCTCTGATAGGAAGTGCGTTTTGATTGCCAGAGCACTACTCTACATCAGCAGCCAAGGGGAGCACTTAGCAATAAAGTGCCAGGAATAATCCAGCAGTGAAGCAGCTGTGTGAAGCATCTCTCTTTCACTCCTTCCCCGACTCTGGGTGACATGTGTGTGATTGACGTTCCTTTTTAGAGTGAGGGGGAAAAAAGCCTTGCTTTCTCATCCAGCATCGAGCTGTTTCACTCCAATAAATCCTGACACTGAACTAATTGGTCTTGGTGCTGAACCTTAAATTGTTCAGCGGGCGCTGACAGGCAAGGGAAAACAGTGACTGGTACAGTTGCATGTTCTTTTAATAAAAAACCTGTGAGGAGGTTGCCATCCTAGACTGTCACACTGACAGGCAGAGAAAAAAAAAGAATACATTACTGTTCCGTCTTTGACAGGATCGGGCAACAATTTTCTCTTCCACACAACAATTACTCCTATAATCTTTTTTTCAATTGTTGACATCCAATTACGTAAGCGTACTTCACTTTTTTGAAAACTAAAATGTCAAAAAGTCAAAATGTCCTTTTTTGGTATGTTTTGTAACTTGAATAAAGGTGACCTGGAAGTCTTATTCAAAGAAAAATCCTCAAAACTTTTGAGACAAAGTCTATTTAGCCCAATTTTAGCTCAGAATAGGATTTCAACTTTTGAAAAAGTCCAGTGTGTACCCCTCCTTCGCCCAACAGTGACCGGGAAAGGGTAAGCAAGGTGCTTTAAATTACAGACAAATTTACTAATATATTAGGTAGATGTATTGTTTTTTCCACACTATAGGGTGCAACAGATTGCAACTCGCAACTTCAATTGTCTATTTTTGCACATCTTATATATGAGTTGCATTAAGCAAGACTGAAGAGCCACAGTTAAGTCTATCAAACAGTCAGACTTTAACTACGTTCACAGTAATTCTAGAACTTGTTTGTATCATGCTACATGTTAGCTAAGTTAGAAGCGTCAGCCTCCGTAGTGTATCTACAATACCTGTAACTCCCAACCTTGTTTGAGACAGATAAAAAAACAGACTGATACAGCGAAAACAAACGTCACTTGTACTATGCTAACTTCCAAACTTTGATAGTAACATGAGAAAAACAGACTGACGCAGCTAGATGTTAGCCATGTTGGCGTATTCACAACACCTGTAACTCTCAACTAGAGGGCTGCATTGGGATTGGGTCCCGCGGGACCCAACACAAATCTCGCGGGATTGGGCGGTTTGGATTGTGCTGCGGGAGGGAGCGGGCGGCAAAAAAAATAAAAACCGCGGGATCAGTGCTGCTATGAATATCTCATGAATGTATATTAGCGGACTACGTTAGGCTGTGCGGCAGTTGGTTTCTTATGTACTGAAGCTCCGTGAAGGCACCAGGTAGAGACGCCTAATGGCCTCTGTCATCTAAGCTGTTGTTGGGGTTGTGCAACGCCCCGTCCCACCTCTTACTAAGAGCGCACTTCAGGCCTTCTGTATGCGCGCGCACACACGCACACTTTTAAGCGAACTGGATTTGGGAAAATATATTTAATATTTAGATTGCACATTACACTAAAGAGGAATGCATGAAAAGATGAGGCTGGAGGAGGGACATGAATCTCTTTAATAATATCAATAAAAATACGTGTTTTTTTCCTGTGGGACGGGAGACGATACAAAATCAATGCATCTCTATTACTGTGCCGGACTAAATTCTATGAGTTTTGCGGGTGCGGGCGGGAGTGGACATACATATTGCGGGTGCGGGCGGGAGTGTAACGCATACGTTGCGGGAGCGGAAGAGGAATGGTCAGAAATTCAGCGGGCGCGGGCGGGAGCGGGATGAAGAAAATAGTCCCGCGCAGGGCTCTACTCTCAATCTTGTTTGAAACACGTAAAAAAAAAAAAACAGACTGATAAAGCTAAAACAAATGTCACTTACTATGCTAACCCCAAACATTGTTATTAATAAATAAAAATACACTCCAACACCACTGGCTATTAGCCACATAAGCATATTCACAATAACACCCAACCAACCCTCTCAAAATTGCCTTGACATCATTAAACACAACAAGATTTAATCCATATAAGATAATTGCCGCACCAAAAAATAAAATATTTTTTAAAGAAATTGTTAAATATGGAGTAAAATACTGTAGTTCCTCATTGACCACAGGAGTAAGGTTTGAAAAATAATCTCCAGAATGTGAAATCCTTGGCTATGTCCAAATTCTCACCCTAATCCCTAACTACTAAAAAATTAAATAGTGCGGGACTATGTAGTGGCCTGGATTTTGAAAGCAATTCAGACACCACGCTCACTACTTTTTTTTTTTCTTTTTTTTCAAACAGTAATTATGACGTCATTGTTAAAATCTCATTGATATGAGCGTTTTGTGACGACCATTTATGAATCCACTGTGTTCTGAAGGTGAAAATGTTGATATTTTATTAAAAATTACATATAACCCTTGTGCTATCTTAGATGACCCCACCCTTGCATTGACGTGTTCTCCCTACCATGACAAAGGTGGATAAAGGTGGAAAGATTTCATGTAATCCACGGTCAACAGTGAGGATCACAAATCATTGAAGAAAAAAGGTGCAGAGCACTGTCTAGTGGGTCCAGATGACCTAACTCCCAATGGTAAAGTGCCTAGGATAGCACAAGGTTTAAATAAGTTTCCTTTGCAGAAATTGTTCAGACGCAATGCATTGTGGTCTATATTCGCCAATTTGGTGAACATCGATGCACACTGGGTTGTCGCAGAAATTTCTAGGGCACTCGATTTTGGAAATGTAGATTTGGACAGCTCTACAAAATGGCGAACGCACTATATAGTGATTAGGGAAGGAATTCGGACACAACCCCTATCTTTGTTTTCTGAAACTATTATGTTTTGAGGCTGTAAAACTCCTCACTCACACTTATACACTTTGTTCTCAAACAGACAAATAATTTTACAGTTTCCCCTTTTGTTTAAACTCTTAAAGTTCATAGAAAAAAAACTTATGAAAAAAAAAATTGAAAACGAAGATTGAGTAGAGACACAGCCCGGAGGAGACTGTTTGACAATGGTCAATAACCATCCAGTGCCATGTTAAAAATAAATAAAGGAGCATGTGAAATTGTACCCCCAGAAAATCTACAAAACAGGTAGACTCCGTAAGGTGAACCGTGACATGGCAATGGGATAGTATACACTCAAATAATTGGTGACAATAGTCAATATTGTAAAATGAAACTAAATTAGTTTCACCAGAAAGAATCAAATGACAAAGTTTTTCATTTATCCTATTAATCCTTTAGCACAGGAGGAGCTTTTGCTCCAGTGTTTACATTTTTTGACCATCTATACTCTTTAACCGTCCACATAATTAGCATGGCTTCAGCAGAATTGAAACCGGAGAAAAGCAGCTTTGAGCTAAATGCAACACTTAATATTAGCTTTTTACAAAATTCATGTAAATTAGCTGATTATGTTGCAGAGAAAAGGGGGCTTTGCGCTTAATTTGGCAGACAACATTTTACATGTGGCATATTGATGCAAAAGCAACATGAAAAGACATATTTCTCTGCGTCTGAATCAGCTGATTCGTGTTTATCATGAATACGGCCAGAGACTTACGGTACATCAGAGATGGTTTTATTTAGGTGTCACAGAAAAAAGCTACAGTATTAAAGAGCTAATATGCCCTCAGAAATGTGAAACTAGGAGAAATCACTTTAAGTGATGTACAGTACACTCCAAGGGAATAAAACTTTCAGGCTTATGAATATTATATTATACATTAAATTAATCATCATCTTGAAGTATAAATAATTTCGGAGCTATACTTTGCTCAAAGTTTTACATTTACTTAACATTTAACTGTACATTTGCATTTAGCATTAACATCAATCAGCTTCATAGAACTGTTTTACATTTCCTCCAGCTAATTAGTAATAATATTGAAGTATTTGCAACCTTTCATTAGTTCCTATTTATGAGGATCCACACAAATCTAGTTTTTAGGTCCCTGTTGATTTGTCTAATGTGTTTGGCATTTGAGGAATTGCATTGATTACTTTTTTGTTGGGTTTTTATCAAGCTTATTTTCAGTTGCCTTACCCATTCTTTAGCTAATAAATTATTTTTCTCTTTTGCGTAAACTCTATCAGCAGAAATGAATATCAGCAATAGTGCACGTCTGTGCAGCTCTCTGTTGTCTTTTGGGTGACATATTAGCCTGTCTTCCATTAGGGTTGTCAGCTAGATCAAATGATGTGAGATGACTTGCATGGTTATCCAACGAAAACAGCAATAAACACTCATAAATAAATGACAGAGTGGTTCCGTTCAGTGTTTTTGTTTTTTGTTGTTTTATAGCTGATTTATTTGACCCACTCTGTCGGATTCTGCTCCAATCCATGGCTCTCATGCAGCACAGTCGGTTTTCTAGAGTCTCGGCACCTGGATGCACTGGATCATATCTCGTTTTCTCTTCAGTGCAATTGATCTTGAACTGTGAAAGGGAAGCCTGCCAACTTTACATAATTGGATTTCAAAAGATTGCTCTTGTTTTTGAGGCTTGCATCAATCTCTGTACCTATTAGAGCCAATGAAGTAAATCTTATTGTCATTTCAGTTTTTTTTATTGACGATATGCATTGGAGCTGTGCGTTATATACGTCATGCTGGCGAATATGAAAGTGTCCTAAAGAGAGGGACTGTATTTATGCGCTTGACTCTGATCTCTCATTTCCCTTTAAATGTATTTTTTTTTTTTTTTAAAGAAAACTTCTTTATGTGCTTTTGTAGGTTTTCTGGCAGAGGTAATATTAAGAAAAGACTGACAGGTAAAAAATGCTCAGGTATGTGATCGCATATGCCCTCATAAACAGAAAACAATGGCTTGGCAGCTGTGAGCTTTGTCCCTCTTTTTTCAGTCGTTTCCCTGCACTTTCAGGCGCACAGCAGAGAGCTGCCATCGTTCCCAGTTTCTGTGAGTCTGATAAGACTCTGCTCAGTTCATTGCGGTTTGTCACAGGCTGCAGGCGCCATGTTCAGTGGACAAAAGCTTTGCATACTAATTTCAGCATCACATTTTCCAGGCAGGAGCCGGAGCAGCAGCTGTGGACACGAGTATTTTAGCGAGCTTTCCTCCAGCCGCCCCTCCACTCGCCACTGCTCCCTACTCCAAAATATGAAACGAGCAGCAGTGAAACGAAGCGCCACATTTAATTGGCCAACATGATCGATGTTGACTGCAGACTTTGGGGTTTGTGGAGGGAGTGGCTCAGTGTTTTTTTGGGATAGATAACACCAAAATATGTGTTTTTGCTTGTGAAAATCTGTTTTTAACGTTTGCACACTTTGAAATTCTGCTTTTTGGGGCTCCAGTCTGAGATTGGACACTTAGCAAAAGTGAGGTCAGCAAAGTAATTGCAGAGATCTGGGGCATGGTGACATTTCTGCAGGTTCTCAAAGGGCTTTTTAACAAGCTAAAGTTTGAAAGTAAAGAAAAGAAAAATGACTAACAAGACCATAGTCTGTAGGGAACCAGTCTTTAGAACAAAACCTTACATTATAGTTTACTAAAGAAAATCTCAATTTTTAGTCTTAAATACAGAATCTTCATTAGGTAAACTCATTCTGTACAGCCTGTTTAATTATAGCCACTGTTGTTTTAGGGTGTATTCAGACAGGAAAAATCCTTTTCTATGGATCAAGTCTGCTTAATTTGTTGAAGGGAGGGGGAGGAGTGAAAGAACTGAAAGAGGCACCATGACAAGATTTCTCCTTTTTCATCTTTTTTCTCTATTTTCTCTGATTTGCTGACCTTCTTAACCCACATGAAAAGTGTATTCTGGGTGCAAGAGAAGCTTCTGAGGATTATTAATGAACACTAACTACTCTAAAGCTTGTTAAGTCATGTTTCTGCCACTGATACTTTTGATTACACGAATCCAAACTATGTCTTCTGTCTCCATTTCTGGGTAATTGTACAGTATCTTGCGTTTCTGACAAATTCCTCACAGCAAGAGTTTCTTTTGTGCTCCGTGCGCACATTGCTGACTGCTGTGTGCTTAAATATGGTTTGATTTATTCTTGCACACAGGAGCAGCACTGTTTGACTTCACATGACTCTAAATCTCACGCCCCCCCCAGGTGATCTAATATGAGGTTCATTAAGAATAAAGACAGATTTAGGACGACCACTTCACTGCAAAATGGCCAAAAGGACATTTTTCTCTCAGCAAGAAACCTGACGTCACTCATGTATATGTCGCTTTGAAGAAGTCTCATATTTTTCCATTTTTTTTAATGATAAGAAAATGTATTTGCACATCAGCTGAACTTATGAAAGTAAAGTGAATGTTGTCACTGTTTATCGGATCTCTTTGCTTCACAGCTTTAAAGCGGATCCCTGCATTAGAGGTTTAGCCGTTTAATTCCACTGACTTTAGTTGTGCCCACTCAAGTTAAGTTGTTTCCTGAGCTGGAGTTCCTGCCATGGCTCTGAAAACTCTGTGTGGGATCAAGCTTTGAGCTCAGTAGCTGCTCTGCCTCACAGATCATTTGTCTCTGAATTGCAAAATAAAAGCCTTTGAGGTATTTTGAGGTGATGGTAAGCTTGGAATCGCTACCTTATAATGTTTTTCAACTTGTTTTGGCCACTTTCTGCTAAATTTCTACTGGGTAACGTTGTTGGAGAGCATGGAGAAAGACTAGTGTTTGTTGAATGGATGGAACTGATGTACACCAGTCACTCATGCATTCATATGTGTGTAAGTACGGTATGTGTGTGTGTGTGTGTGTGTGTGTGTATATGTGTGTCAGTCAGTGAGAATAAAAAGGCCCAAAACCTGTACAGAGTGTACAGGTGGCGCCCACAAAATATCAAGGTCGTATACCGCTAGGTCAGGGGTCACCAACCTTTGTGAGACTGAGGGCTATTTCATGGGCACTAAGTGGTTTGAAGGGCGCCACAGGACCTGTTTGCTAAAAACAAATTGATGAACAAATGAACAAATTAGACAATAAAAGTATTGTTTGTGTGAGCATCCTATGGACGTCCTACAGGCACTTACGTATTATGGGCATATCCCGTGCGTGCAGTGTTCAAGTCAAGAAGAAGCCAGTACGTACTCCTCACTAACAACCAGCTATGTCATAAGTGCGTGCAACTTATGTTAGCCTTATGAATACTTCACGATACAAATACCACACGCATGACAATGGTACATTCCATTTTATGATGTCCCTCAGGGGTGGCAAAATAAGCCATAGGTGAATAGTAGAGGTGTAACGATAGCCTAAAATCTTAATTCGGTTCGGTTTAGAATTTCATAGGCCTCGTTTTGGTACATTTCGGTTTGGTACTGCTAACAAATCTGCCTGATATGAACTGCTATTTAATGAACTACTACTTTATTGTTATTTATTATGTGTGTTTGTGTGTGTTTTGCTGCCAGACACCTGAATTTCTCCCTTGGGAGATTAATAAAGTTTTTAACTTTCAATCTTTTCTATTTTCGGTATTTTTCCGGTACAAAATCTAAGGCTGAAAAAAATTACTTACAAAATGCATTTATTGGTTTTACATAACAATAAATAGAATAGACCCGCTTAGTAAAATAGGAAATACTAATAGCTGCTACGAACCAAAAATACTTGATACTAAATATTAGATAGTTAACATTGGCCTGAAAAAAAACATTTTAACTTGCACATTTTTTTCTTGTTGACGCGATTGGTACAGTCGTTTTAAATTCGTCAACAGATTGGATGTGTTACCTGTGGCATAAGCTATCTTTTTGTAACAATGTCGATACACAGCATTCGACTTATCCAATTGTCTTTTTCCTTCATGGATATTGACAACAAAGCCACAGTGTTCCCACACAGGAGAGAGTAAGGAAGGGCGGGGGGTCCTCATCTCTGGCCTCGCGTCTGCATTAGCCATATGTTGACATGCTTACTGTCGTCACCTAATAGCGTCTCGGAGGAAACTCACTGCCAACATTACTTCCGCGCTTCGGTACAAAGTTACTGCAGTGGCGACCTGGGGGTCAGCCCCTCCTATAGCCACTAAGACTCATGGGACATGTGAAATCTTCTGTGTTGAATCCTTCACTATCACTGAGAGAGCTATGAAGAGAAGTGAGGTTCATGTTGTTACGCTGTTTGTGTGTGTTCATAATAAAATGAGTATTAATGCCGGAAAGGAAATGAAGAAATCTATTTCTCTGTCTACTCTCTCTTTGCAACTGTTTGAGGGCATGTTGAGTATGGGACAAGGACAGTCAACTCAGCTAGTGAAGTAGCAGCTTGGCTCTCGCTCCGAGAGACAAAACAGCTGGGTCGTTACAATGTATATGCGGTAAAAAAAAGAAAAAAACGTACCAAAAGGGTACAGAAGTGAATCAAACCGAAACTGCTTTACCGAAAGGGTTCGGTTAGACTATATGTATCGTTACACCCCTAGTGAATAGGCTAGAATAGAATAGAATAGAATAGAATAGAATAGAATAGAATAGAATAGAATAGAATAGAATAGAATAGAATAGAATACGATGCTGCCACATCTGTGTCCAGCCCAAAAACCAGCGGGACCCAAAAAGTCAACCCTTCATATGGGTGAATGTAATAAAGGCTTTAATACAAGTTGTTTTGAAAACATTAAAGATATATGTTGTTTAATTTAAAACTAAATAAATTTGCTACAAATGTTGTTTCTAACACACAAAAGAAAAAAGAAATCAATTTCAGTCCTTTTTTTCTCTCCCAGCAAACCAAGTTTTCTAAAAGAAAAGAATCAACCAGCATCATGAGTGGAGCTCAGAAGGTGTCGGATCATTGAATCAATATTGTTGTTGCCATGAAACTGAGCTGCATATGGACCCTTTTCTTTTCCATTGAGGGTGGGGACGTGTTTGGCAGAAACAGGGCTGACTCATTTTCTGTTGCTCTGAACTCACTCAGTGCTTTTGGAGGAGCTTGTGGCCTTGTGTGACCCGACATGCTGCCTCCTGTTAACCTGCTTGTTAAAGAACAACTTTGTCCTACAGTCTTGAAACTAAAGGAGTTTTGGGAATTAAAGGGAATTACAATACAATACATCTAATCTAACAGGTTTTAACATTTGAAGTAGCCTGGATAATATGCTCGACACAGCAATGGTTATAAAAATCTTCGTAAATCTGCACTATTCCAGACATTTCTGAAGATCAATAAAAAAATCTAACAAGTCTAGACATTATTGTCACTATTTTAAAGCCTTTGCATTTTTTTAAAAGGAAATGTGCATTTCTGTTTAACCTTTTAACACTGGATAAGTCGCCGGCAACACCTAAAGAACTCACACATATCAGAATTCTTTTGCTGCTTATGCAATTAAAATAAGTCTAAAGCAACGAGAAAAGCAGCTTTGTGGCGAAATGCAACACTTCACAGTAGTCAAAGTTTTTCATTTTATTTGTTATTTCCTTAATGGAAGCTAACTAAATAAACCTTTAAAAAATGAATCCTTTTCTATCTCCTCCTGTGCTCCATTCTATCGAAAATAATTCCTGAATACGCTAAAATCAAGAGTACTGTGGGTGCCTTAAATTTAGCAACTGTGATATATTCATCACCTCATGTTTTAAGAGACGACGCAGCTCTTTACAGTGTACAAAAATACTTATCAGTAGTTTTAAATTAAAGTTTCACATTTTTTACAATTTTTTACGCAATAATCCTAGGAAGAACTTTTAATTTGACTGCAGTTTTACATAAAAATATTTGTAAAACAGATCTTTTTGTAAATATAGTTTAGTTTTATAATGTTATGTCACTTAAAGCTAATATATTTTGTACCGATCTTCTAATATTTATTTTCATCTAAAGTTTTGGATTAAAAAAATAATTTTAAAGAGATATGACTAATGTAGCTTTAGTAATTATGAATATTTTATTAGCATATTTAGTGTTTGTCTTTTTAAATGTTTTTTAGTTTTTCCATTTTATTTAAAGAAAGTTTTTCATACATCTTTTTAAATTTTACCTTTGATTTTTTTGTATTTTGTATTTTTTTTTCACATGTATTTTTTATCCGACATACGTTAAGGTTAAACAAGTTAAGATCTGAATAAATAACTGTAATTTGGTGTAAAACAATAAACCGGCATAATAAAGGATGAGGATGCTGATGAATAATAAACAAAAAAACAAGGCACCTTAAATGTTGGTATCGCTCACTGATGTTAGAATTATCAATGATTTCATAAAGTTGAAGATATCCCCACAGAAAGTCCCAGTTTTTTAGAGTAAAGGCAAAGACGGGGATGTCAAATGATCTTTGTGGGCTGCAGAATGCAGCTGTACGCTTCCCCATGTACGTTCCAGATAAAACCGCTGCCACAATTAAGAGGGGAGCTTGTCTAATGGGGACGATGCCATGAAAAATGTCTGGAGGCCTCAGCAAAGACTTGGTGGTCTGTGCTGAGGAATCTCTGAGCTGCAAATCTGATGCAAAAGATCTGGAAATGAACTAATCCATAAAACTCAACCTACTTGTTATGATAAATATTTGTGTTTATTTTTCCTAAATAAAAGTGCAAAACTTTGTTTTTTAGCTAAATAGATGCATAACTTCAACAACATTTAAAAAGAAGTGAATAAAGGAAATACTTTAGAAATATTATTTTATTCTTTAGATCAACTGGGGAAAAAATGCAGTGTCATAACTTTTTTTGTCTCTTACAAACAGAGGGCCTGCTAAAGACCAGCAGTGTTGGTGATTGGGGATTGGCCTGCAATCAGCTAATGGAGCGCCTGTAACAGATCATTATGACCCACCTTCATCACCGATGCAGACAAGCTCTAATGAGAAGCTGTTATGACTAACAAAAATCCATATGAGTGAGTGCATGGATGAGGACAGGCCCCTCGCTGGGGCCCGCTGGGACTCACCCTCCCTTTTGCAGGGTGGGGAGGGCACTGGGGGCGGATGCAGGAGGAGGGGGTTGAGGGAGGGTGCAGTAGAATTATACTTTTTCTATCTTAAGAAAACGGAATTATTTGTATTTATTTGTCATAAGTTCTGTGTCAAAAACTGTCTGAAGTGTGCAACCAACTTCTACTAAGATCATTTTTGACACGCTACATGTCAGCTTCATTAGCATTTTCACAATACTAATGTGAAAATTTATGGTTGCAATTTTTTGCAACGATAAAAAAAACGGACTGACACTGCTTAAATAAATGCTACTATGACTATGGTAACTCCCAACCTTGTTACAAACACATGAAAACAAAACAGTTTGACACGGCTACATATTAGCCATCAACGCCAGGATGCACAACCACCACGGGTGATCAGGATCACTACTAACATTATTACTCTGGATTACAAGGTGCCGTTGTTTTGGGAAAGAAAATTAAGGTTTTTGAGTGCGCCTTAAAGTTCATAAAATAAGAAAATTACTTTTTTAGGTGTCCAAAAACTTTGCAATGGATTTTTGATGGAAGCCACTAACCCTTTTAAATGATTTTGAAATTTAAATAGACATTAGCTCCTATTAATATGACTCCAGCTCTTACCCTGAAAATATTGCCGTTTTCCCAAAGTGAGTGGAAGTTTGACATTTAAATGCATTTTATGATCAATGCAACTAAACGATGCATTCACACCGGGCTCAAAGCGCGCATGTTTTTAAGTCCATGATTGGCTCTAGGTACAAAACGTGCAGCAACTGAGGTGAACTTTGAGCAGTCAGGGACTCCGATTTCGGAGGGATGAATGGTTTGCGTGCTTTTCAATACACAGAAGTACCAACCGTTTGAGATCAATCATGAATTAGAAATTATAATTGCGGTTTGTGACCGGTCGGATTTACATGATACCAAGTCTTTTATATATCGGAATAGAGCTGTGAAAAATCAAAGTATTACTGTCACTGCTTTGACATTTCACACCAAGCGTCTTTCTACTCTAAGTACATGCGCAAGCATCGGATAGCGACAGACCCGTGTGAAAACCATATGCTAAAATCAAGTACAAAAACCCACTTCCAGCACATTCTGGAACGCTCTACACATGCCCAGTGTGTTTGTAGCATAATGCTAAGGTTTGGCTGCAGTGTGTTCTTCCTGTGAACAACAGAACAGACAAAAATGATCACTTTAGGCTTCAAAAAGTGAGATGACTCAGGAGGTAAGACTTTATGTTTCTTCTTGTTGTTTATTCTCACTTTTTGTGGTTAAAAGATGTAGGTGTGCAGACACCACTGATGTCAGAGTGAACGTGTTATTTTGTGCTTGAATTAAGCAGGAGGGGAATGAAAAAAAGCATCTTTTTTTCTCTCTCTCCCTTCAAACTGCAGGAACTAATTCAAATGCACACACTTTCCTCAAGAACAGCGTGTGCTTGTTCAGACGTCTGCACTCTGCCATCACTTCCATCCTGAAAATGTCACCGTCTTTTGTCTTCTTGTATTTGTTTTTCCTATTACCTATTTTTCCGTAAAAGCACACAGTCATTTTCTTCCACACGGGCAGCTGTCACATGCATGTGTGCCTTTTGTTTAAATTACTGTTAGCTGGCTTGTTAGTGCTTCATGATGGCCAGGATGGGCTGGTTAGGCCAAATATAGACCAGTTATCCAAGCGTGCAAGGACACACGACCTTCAGAATGTCTCTGTTCTTATAGTGCTGTAAAAACGAAACAAAAAAACCTGCAGGTTTATTCAAAACCTGTAAGCACCGACTGCAATTTCTCAGCTGGTGACACATGCCACTGCGGATATCTAATAATGAGCAGGCTTGTCTGTTTATACAACTTTCGTTCAAGATGAGGAGAAATGTCTTATAAGCTGTTAAAGTCATTGCCTTCCTTCCTTAGCCCATCCAAGTGGAGCCCGGGACCTGGCGCTTAATGGGTGTCCTGTCTCCAGGGTTGACAACCTGGCCGAGGCCCAGCCAGGGCCAAATTAATTGAAACCACCAGGGTGCATGTGAGGGCAAGAGTGAAGGAGACTACAGGGGATGCTGTTGTCAGGCTGGAAATATAAGATGGAGAAACCTAGCATTAGTTTTAGTCTTTTTTTCTATGACTATTTGCTGTATTTGTGTTTCCATCGAGCTAATTAAATCAAAAAGCTCTACGTTCTGTTTTAGAAAGGACTTGTCTTGCGTCTTGCTTGAGCAGCCTCATCCAAAGCTCAAACAAACGGAGCCCAAAGGTGCCAATCTTAGCAGAAAAAAAAAAGCCTCTATATTAGAAAAAACTGATAAAGCAATTTGGACCCGGCCCCTGTATCATGTCTGATTTTGTTTGTGCTTCCAGACTAGCTTGTTACAAAAAAGAGCTTATTGGAAGGAAATTTGAAGAAGGCAGCAAAAAAAAAAAAAAAACCAACAACAAGCTGCACACTCGATAAGAACTTTAATAAACCACCATATGT
This sequence comes from Oryzias sinensis, assembly GCA_037389245.1. NCBI lineage: Eukaryota > Metazoa > Chordata > Actinopteri > Beloniformes > Adrianichthyidae > Oryzias > Oryzias sinensis. Next base: position 22,742,394 of record CM074493.1, read on the forward strand.
TCTCCGCCATGGGAAATTGGTCTAAATCTAAAGGGAAAAGGAATTCTTTAAAAAAAATTATCCACAACAATAGCCTATTCCTTTGTAATAAAAAGTCATTTCAGTTTTGCATTTCTGAGTATTTCTCCTTTGAAATCAAACTGTCACATCGCGGTGAAGAAGCAGTAGAGTCGAGGTTAACCGCACCCCACCGCCACCGAACACAAAATCCCCCGGCGGCCGTGTCGCAAATGAATACAATCATAATTACAACGCAGTATTCTTTATTAACAAATAACAGTAATAACTAAGTACTTACTATCTAACCACTGAACTAAGTAGTTAGATACACACATACGCATAATAAGTATGTGTATGTGTGTCAGCGCACTGCGTGTGTCAGAGGAAGGAGCACGTGCCGCGCGGCAAGAGTGAGTGAGAGCGCGCACATGCGTGTTGGGGGTGCGCGCGTTCATGTTTGGTGTTACGGAGTAAAGGAGAACAGTAAAAAAAAGATTTCCACCAGAAGAACGGTGATTGATTCTTCGTCACACCCCCACCAATGGCTACGCCCATATCGAGGAGGTTTTGGAAACAGAGGCTTCAGATAGACATGAAATATGTCTTTTTAGGACTTTTAGGTTGTGGGATTTGGGTTTAAAACTTCATAATCATAATTAAAAAACAACTGGGAACATATTTTTTTTAAATGTCAAAGGGGTTTTGAAAAACCTATAGTGAATATGGAGACTTATCAATTTTAAAATTCACCAGAAACAGAATTGGAAAGTCTGGTTTGAATGCCCAAAGAATAATCCCTCTCATTTGTGATCCATCTGCACATTTTCATGGGAATTTTAAGGTTGGCATATCGCAGGCACAATAAAAAGTTTAGAAATGCTGAGACCAGATTTAACGCAAATCTATTTTTAGAGGGAATTCAGTGGCAGCTGTCTGTGTGACACAAACGCCATTAACTCCTGAAGGGGGAGACGGTCAGTCATAAATTGCTGATGCTGTAACACCAACATCATCACGCTATACTGCATCATCACAGTCGCTCAGGCTTCTGTCAACAGTTGCCGCCTGGCAATTGCAGCTGTCAGTCACTTGAGTTATGTAGAAGGCAGAGGTGGTATTTCAGACAATGTAGAGGGGGTTTATCATCCTTTCCCAGTTGGTCAAACAACACAATACTAATTTTAGCTGAGGAGGGGGTGTACAAAGCATAGGTTTCTCATGATAAGGCTTGGGCTGAATTCTATCACGCACAAAGCCAGCTTCATCTCCCAGAGAGGGAATGTTTCTTAGTATGGTTGATGCAAAAATGTCTTCCTGGATCTTTTAAGAGCCAGTGACCTCTGTCAACCAAGGGAATTGCTCCTCTACATCAGGAGAAGCAGGATGATTTTTTTCTTTTTTGAGATGAGGAAGACGTTCTCTTCGGCCAAAACTGATATGACACTGAGGCTCAAACTCAAATGAGTTTAAGCCAGCGGGAGATGTGATCACAGCCTCATCCATCCTATTTGTTTGTTGGTAGAACTCCGACACACTTAAGGGGTTTCGTTTAACTATGAGAAGAAAAAAAAGGCAAAAAAAAAAACTGTGAAGTAAAAAATCTCAAGCATCCTGTTGGGCTGTTTCTTTGAAACTTTGTTTTTACAAATATCACATCTTCTGGCTTTCTTTTGTTGCCATATATTGAGCTTTTCTCATTACACAGAAAGGCTCAACATAACTTTGTTGTTGGTTGTTGTTGTTGGTTTTTTATCTGATCTTGAAGCCGTGGTGAGAAAACGATGAGGAAGTGGTATTCAGATTCCCCAGGGGGAGAAATGGTTTTTTATCTGTGCCCACTGTTTAGGAATCATGGAAAGGACTACAAAATATAACAGATATCCCATCTGTTAGCTTGGAGTTGCATATCCACCCATTTGCTTTTAAAATTCCTGCTTCATCCTGTTCACGGCCCCCTGTGGGTTGAAGTCGAATCCAGCTGTCATCAGGCAATAGTTGTGGGAGGGGCAATGTTCCAAAAATGTTGGCAATTGATCACAGAACCACATGAAGATAAATGAGTCAAACAGTGACGCAGATTTTATTTAGATCTGCTGGTTAACCCAACATGCTTTTAGTTGCACCTGGATCCATGTCCACAGCTATGAAACCGTCCATACAAAGCAAAATTATAAATGTGTCTAATAGTCATGTTGATCTACCTTTTTGTTTCCTGCATCATCTGGAAAGATTTTACAGTTCTGCTATCAGTCAGTTCCACAATGACCACATTCAAATATCAAACTTTAGAAATTAACAATAAAGAAAAACTAAGTCACAACTGCCCTTATGAGTAGGCAGGGGCTGTCTGCAGGTGGTCCGCATCAAATATCCAGGTCGTAGACCACTCAACGAGTCAGTAGAGGGAAAGCATTCATGCACAATTTTATTCCAAGAGCATGCAATGAGCGACAGGTTGTAGTGAACACTTATATAGCATGCAAAGGAGAAGTGAAAGTGAATAAGGGGAAAATGTGTCATGCCAATTTTTACTTTCTTCTATTGGAGCCCGTTAGTGCTGTTCATGTGATAAGTACACACTCCTTGTCTGCTGGAATTTAGAAAATTAGACAGTCAGAGCATAGTTTGTGTGAGTGTCATACAGATGTCACATGGACCCTTTTTAGCATCGCTTGTACGCTCCATGCATGTCGCATTCACACTCGCTTTGTGAAGGGGTCTAGTACTCGTACCTCACTAATGCCTTGAATTTGGTGTTAGGGTACCATAAAATTGCATCACCCGTACCTCCAAAGTGCGTGCAGTGTACATTAGCCATACAAATACTTCACAAAAAATGCATGCACAACAATCAGACATTCTATTATTATGATGATGAACTTACAAGACGAAATGTAAACGTCTATAAATTAGTCCAATCCAGCAGTTTGTGGGAGGGGCTGAGTTACTGACTGTAGCATCATCTTAAACACTTTAGAATTGTAAAAATAGGTACCACATATCAAATTCTAAATACCAGTCAATACTTGTGTTTTTTTGTTGTTTTATAATACGCCTTTTTTCAAACAAAGTCGCTGGATAGGTTAAAATAAAAATTAACAGCTAAATTTCTTTGCTAATAACGTCTCTTTTGACATAAAAAGGACACAAGTTTTTCTTTAAGTTTGACCCACTAGACAGTGCGCTGCACCTTTTTTCTTCAATGATTTGTGATCTTCACTGGTGTCCATGGATTACATGAAATCTTTCCACCTTTATCCACCTTTGGCAATGGTAGGGAGAACACATCAATGTTAGGGTGGGGTCATCAAGATAGCACAAGGGTTAAAAAGCTAATTTTGATGGAACAACCATAAAAGAGTTGAATGCTTTTTTGAAACTGACATGGCATTTTGCCACCAGTGTGTGTGGCCAGTAAGTACCTTTTTTGAAACAAGTGTGTATTTTCTTTCCCAAAAAAATACATGATTCAGAGTAATTAGTACAAATAAAAAAAAACATCAAATTAAAGAAAAAACACTCAGTCTTTTCTCAATTTTTATAACAAACATTGATTAAACTGGTGTTAGAGCCTCAATCTATTCATACGTTGTCATGCTTTCATTTGGCCGACAGCTTTCTTTGTTTTTTGCCGTCCATTTGATAAAATAGAAGCTTTAAATGTGTTTCAATTACAGATAAAAGCCTCAAAATTTAATTTGTTTTCATCTGTAAACTAAAAGTCTTTTTGTTTTGTTTTATTCTGTATCCTTTTTTATCCAAACTGTTACTTTGTTTTATGGCGCTGAGCATGACTTCTTGTAGTACACTTAGTGTTGCATGCATGGTACATAGTACAGAATTTGCTCCTAACATTTCAACACGTTGATTGCATTATGTTATGCTCTCACACTCAAAAATTTAGTGAAGACATGTTTTTGAAGCTGCACATTCACCCATGAACTTGGAACTACCAGGAGCAATGTGGGATCCAGCGTCTTCCCCAAAGATACATTTATGGGCAGGGAGGCGGTAACCAAACCTGCCATCTTTCGATGAGATGTCAACCACTCTACCTTTGCACTACAGCTGCCCCCAATGCCAATACAGTTGTTCAGGTTTAGGGTTTAAGGCTTTTATTGCCATTTTTACATGTTAGACAAATACATTGGAATTTTTCTTCAGCAGTTTTCAAGTCAGGGTAATTACAGAAGGACAACAAAAAAAGAAAATTTACAAGGTTCATAAATAAGATGAGAAATGTATGGAACTTTTGTCATGGGTTCAACATGTTTTGGTAGTTAATTTTTCATTGCACTTAGTGTCCCAGCTGGTTAACATGTAGTGTGGTTCAGCACAGTTCAGTCCAGTCTTCCCTGTCTTATATCCAGGGCTAGCATTCTCATTGCATCTGGGAAGAAGCTGTTGTGGAAGCGTGTGCTGTGTGCGTGGATGCTTTCAGGCCTGCGGCATCTGAGGTTGTGGCCTGAGTCCACACACTGCATCAGTGCTTGGGCAGGGCGGTGCTTGTCCCTGATGACCTTCGCCGCTCTCCTGCTGCGTTGTCTGTAGATGGTCTTAATGGATGGAAGTTTGCAACCAATGATTTTTCCAGCTGTGTTGATGACCCTTTGCAGCATCGTCTTCTCTTTTCATAGTTTTTTGCAGGGACTGTATTCTAAAAAGAATGTGCGACAGGTGAAATCCATGAAGTTTAAAGGTTCTAAAACCCCTCATTATACACTTTATACACTTAACTCAAACAGGCATTACCATGTTAACACTTTTCTCACTGGATTAAACTCTTAAAGTTCAAACCTTCATTGAAAAATAAGTCCGGCATTATAGAATAAAAACAAAAATCTGATCGTGATCAGAGATTTGGAGAGGTGTAAATCTCTGTGTAGGAGAAATGGCACAGGGAAGATTGATTGGCAATGGTCTTCAGCCAATCAGGAAGCTGCAAAATTACACTAGAAAAAAATATCCACAAAATCGTGATAAATGAACCACAATATAGAGAGGGCCCAGTGTAGTAGTGCTTCAAACACAGTCAGTGTAACATAATGCTATTGTGGTCTTTGAACTTTGGCTCCAGCTAATCATAAGCTTCTTTAGGACACTGAATTACTAGCATTACATTTTGGTTACACAACATTGAAGAAGGTTCTCATTTATCCAGGTTCCATCATCTTGAAGTTGAGTTTTGCCATCTGGACTTAGAATCTTCTTTCTTCTAACATTTTGGCTTTGTTTCTTTTAATAACTGGTTGAAAATTGCTTATAAGACAGAAGCTCCCAAACTTTTGCATCACGTAATTGGATTGACCTGAAGAAAACTAAAAGTCCCTCAAAATGCCTTTTTGTTTCATTTTCAGAGGTAGTCATCCTACCCTGCTGGCGTACTAAGGTTCCCGAGAGCTGTAGGGACATATAAAATACATGCTCTCACCCTCCAAATCAGGGCAGTTTTGGTGCAGAGGTAGAGCGGTCGACCTCTGATTGGAATATCGTTCAGTTCCAACCCTGCCCGCCCACATGTCAAAGTCTCCTTGGGCAAGGCACTTAACCCCACATTGCTCCTGGTGGATACTGGTTAGCAGCATAGTGTGTAAATGTTGGGTGAATGAGACTGTGACTGTAAAGCACTTTGGGCTGTGTGTATGTATATATATATCTATCTGTATCTGTATATTAGGGTATATGAGGAAAACTCACGATATGCGTGATCAATATTGCGATGACTATATAATTTGCGATAAATGAACAAATAGCAAAAACGACAAAAACATTTCCATTTAACTGAAGAATTTTAATTTAAATAAGAGTCAAAATACCTTGAATTATTCTCCAAATGACCCTTGTTTAATTAGGAGGGCAACATCGAACATAAGCTCCATCTGATTGGTCAAACATATTTATTCAATTCATTAAAGAGTTCAAGTTGTAATAAGATTGTTTTAGCACATTTAAGGTTTACCATTTATCGCGATTTTCGCCGACTTTTGCGATACGGATATTGCACAGCTTAAAATTGCGAAAACGATAAATTTGCGGAGGCCTACTGTATATATATATATATATATATATATATATATACATATATGTTTTACATATATATATACATACATGTTTTAAGTATACGCATGCCATGTTCACTGGACTTTTATTAAAAAGATAATAAAATATATATTCTAACTGCAGCTACATTCGTTTCCATTGCTGGCATTACTGGAAGTGCTACCACACAAGCTTTATTGAAGAAATGCTCCGATGCTCGGCAGCTGAAGTGGAAATGTTTCCTGCTTCAGATAACAGAATCTGACTGCACAGACGCTTCAGGGAGGAATGATGTTTGTGCACACAAGGCAAAGGTCAAGGCTGAATCTTCACGTCACATATCCAGCAGGCTATGAGCAAAAGTTGAGGAATTTTACCGCCTTTAATATGTAGCTCGGAAAGGTTAAATGACGTGGTTATGTGTAGGCAGTTCATCGCCTTAGGCATGATTTATTTTGTTGTTACAATTGATTCCCCCCATCTGCAGCGGAAAGCTGAATAATAAATTGGTTTCGTCAAACAGCAAGACGTCCAGCTGTGTGGTTTTTGAATACAGTGTTTCAGTCATCCAACAACTTAGTGGCTTCTGTTGATGAATTAGTCTCCTTCTGTCTCCTTTTTTTGTGTTACCTGACAAATGAGTCTGTTCATTGTCTTTGCTGTGAATTGGCTGCAGATCTCAGAATGGAAACATACATCACTTGTACTAAAATCAATCAACTGGAGAAGAAAAACCTGATGCAACACCGTCAAACACTCCAGGCCTGAAATTTGAAACCATGAATTATTCATTTGTGGCACTTTAATGAAAGTGAAAAGAGTTTTCCTATCATTCATAATCTGTACCGCTGGCGTAATGCGACTCAGAAGGGGTTTCTGAGAGGCCAAGTGAGACCTGAGAGTGGAGAGAAGCAGGTTCAGATGTCTTTTCAAAGCTCGGGGAGATGGAAGTCAACTCTTTAGGAAGGAAAATCTGTTTCAAAGAATGGCTCGTGCTGGCGCTCATCCATTAATGAACCTCTGGCTCTTTTGAAAAAGAGGCCGGCCGTTGCTGCCTTCCCAGGAACCAGCAGGTACACGCTGCCCTGCTGCTATAGATCCTTTTTCCAGACTGTGAATGTTTCGGCCACATCCCCTCTGGACATCTTTACCAAGGTTAAGATGTTCCTAAAGAGTTTTTTTGGTAGCTTTTTCCAATTGGAACGTCCCGCTGACATTAATTGGGGCGTTTAAACAGCCTGACCAGTTTTAACCAGGAAAAAATAACAACTGTGCTTAAGATTTGGGGTAATCTGTAGAGTTTTTTTTTTTAAATTCTCTTTTACATTGAACAAATATAAATGCAACACTTTGTTTTTGATCCAATTTTTCATGAGATGAACTCAAATATCTGAAATATTTTCTACAAACAGAAATTAACCATTTCTCTCAACTATTGTTCACAAAAAATCTGTCTAAATTTGTGATAGTAAGCATTTGTCCTTTACCAAGATAACCCAACCCACCCTCACATGTGTGCCATGAAGAAATGCTGATTAGACAGCATATTTAATGCACAAGTGTGTCTTACACTGTCCATCATAAAAGGCCACTTTGAAATGTGCCGTTTTGTTTTATTGGGGTATCTTAGAAAACCACTCTGTATCTGGTGTGTCAACCATTTGCCTCCTGCTGTGCAGCACATCTCCTTTGCATGATCAAGTACTGTGGTGTCCTGTTAAGGATTCAGTCGTCCGTCTATAATACATGTTATGACTTGACATTATATATTTACTTTAAGTACTTTTGCTACCTGGCTGGAGTCATAACTGTATTGTGTAGTACAAAACTGTATGTGTTACGGCTCGTAACTGAGGAACCCAAATGCAGGAAAGACTCGAAAACCAAACGTTGAGTAGTCAAAGATTTACTTGAAAACTCGAGGAAACAAACATCAGTGACACTGAACAAACAGGACACTGCGACACAGAAACCACAGGGACAGGAACCTAAATACACAAACACAAATTACAAACAGACAACAGCTGAGATCCAGGTGATTGCCCAGGAGGAGGAGGAGGAGGGAGCAGCTGCCAGCTGTAATCATGACATAACCCCCCTCACAAAGTCCGGCTCCCAGACGGACCCCGACGAGGCTGATCAGGGTGGTCCCTGTGGAAACAGGCGATCAATTTCGGGTCGAGGACATGGCGCCCTGGCACCCACTGACGCTCAGCAGGGCCGTAGCCCTCCCAGTCCACCAAATACTGGACACCCCGGCCAACCCTTCTTGAGGCGAGGAGTTTCCGAATAGTGTACACGGGCCCACCATCCACGATACGAGGTGCAGGAGGGGGTGCAGGAGGAGGCTGGAGAGGTGAGTCTTTTGCAGGCTTGAGTTTACTGACGTGGAATACCGGGTGAACTCTGAGAGTGCGAGGAAGATCAAGCCTGACCGCCACAGGATTGATGATTCCCACAACAGGGTATGGACCGATGTAGCGGGGCATCAGTTTCCTAGCACCTCCTTTCAGAGGAATGTCTGTAGAAGAGAGCCAAACTCTGTCTCCCACCTTGTACTCAGGAGCGGCCGTCCTCCGGCGGTTAGCAACTGCGGTGAACCTCTCCTGGTTCCTCAGCAACCGGTGACGAAAGCCCTTCCAGAAACGATGGCAGCGCCTAACAAACGCTGCAGGACCTGAAACCGCGGCCGTCTGCTCCTGGTGAGGGAAGAGAGGCGGTTGGTAGCCATAAGCTGCTTGAAAGGGAGAAAAACCGGTGGAGCCAACGAGGGAGTTGTGAGAATACTCCGCCCAGGAGAGATGAGACGACCAGGTGTTGGGGTTTTTTGAGCACAACGCTCGCAGAGTGGTCTCCAGATCCTGGTTGAATCTCTCCACCTGGCCGTTGGTCTGGGGATGAAAACCAGAGCTTAAACTGACCTTAACTCCCAACAGCTTACAGAATTCCCTCCAGAACGAAGCTATGAACTGGGGTCCACGGTCAGAAACAATGTTCTGTGGGAGACCGTGCAGCCGAAACACATGTTTCGAAACCAAAACTGCCATCTCCTTGGCTGATGGTAACCCCTGCAGCGGGACTGCATGAGCCAGTTTGGAGAATCTGTCCACCACAGTCATTATGACAGTTTTCCCCTTGGAATTGGGCAAGCCGGTTATGAAGTCCATCGCAATATGGGACCATGGCCTGGAAGGTACAGGCAGAGGTTGAAGAAGCCCAGCAGGGGGAGTCCTGGGAGTCTTTACACTGGCACATATGGGGCAAGAGGAAACAAACGCCCTTATGTCCGATGACATAGTGGGCCACCAAAATCTTTGGGCCACCAGGAAGGCAGTTCTCGTAACCCCTGGGTGGCAGGCTAGACGGGAGGAATGTCCCCACTTTAAAACGGACTGACGGAGACACGAGGGAACAAATAGACATTCTGCAGGACAGCCTGGAGGAATACTTGCAGGATCAGGAACAGAAGCCTTGACCCGGCGCTCTAGGGACCAGCGCGTTGCACCCAGAACTAGATGAGGCGGAACAATGGGGCTGGATGTAGTCGAGTCCCCACCTTCCTCTCTCTGATGTAGACGAGACAGAGCGTCCGGCTTTGTGTTCTTGCTGCCAGGGCGATAAGAGAGGGTGAAGGCGAAACGATCAAAAAACAGAGCCCACCGTGCCTGGCGAGGGCTTAAGCGTTTGGCAGTCCTGATGTACTCTAAATTCTTGTGGTCCGTCCACACAAGAAATGGTCTTTCAGCCCCCTCCAGCCAGTGACGCCACTCCTCAAGGGCTAGTTTGACAGCAAGCAGTTCTCTGTTCCCAATGTCGTAATTTCTTTCTGCAGGAGTGAGCTTGCAGGAGAAATACGCGCAGGGATGGACTTTGTTATCAGACGCTCTCTGAGACAAAACAGCCCCTACTCCCGTCTCAGACGCATCCACCTCCACAATAAATTGTTTGGAGGTGTCAGGCTGAGTGAGAACAGGAGCTGTAGAGAACCGTCTTTTCAGCTCAGTAAACGCTCTATCTGCGCCCCCTTCCCAGATAAAAGGTACCTTAGCCGATGTTAGTCCATGCAGGGGTGCAGCCACGTCACTAAAGCCTCTGATGAACCGCCTGTAGAAGTTGGCAAACCCTAGAAAACGCTGGACCTGTTTGCGCCCGGTAGGAACAGGCCACTCCAAAACAGCCTTCACCTTGTCGTCATCCATAAGCACTGATCCAGGTGAAACCACATGACCAAGGAACTTTGTGTGTGTGGTGTGGAATTCACACTTCTCTGCCTTGCAGTATAGCTGGTTTTCAAGGAGGCGCTGGAGTACGGCTCTGACGTGCTGCACATGGGTCTCGAGATCTGGAGAAAAGATCAAAATGTCGTCCAAATAAACAAACACGACCTTGTTTAACATGTCCTTGAGCACGTCATTGATTAAACACTGAAAAACGGCAGGTGCATTCGTAAGTCCAAAAGGCATGACCAAATACTCGAAGTGACCATTAGGAGTGTTAAAGGCGGTCTTCCACTCGTCCCCCTCTCGAACACGGACTAGATGGTACGCGCTTCGAAGGTCCAATTTAGTGAAGATCTGGGCTCCTCTTAGCTGGTCAAAGGCAGTCTGTAAGAGAGGCAAGGGGTACGTGTTCCGAGCAGTGATGTTGTTTAACCCCCTGTAATCAATGCAGGGTCGTAAACCCCCATCTCGTTTGCCCACGAAGAAAAATCCTGCCCCTGCAGGAGAGGAAGAGGGGCGAATGATGCCGGCCTGAAGGCCCTCCTGGATGTACTCCTCCATAGCCTCCTGCTCAGGACGTGAGAGAGGATATATGTGTCCCTTAGGTGGTTGTGTCCCTGGAAGAAGATTAATGGCACAGTCATATGGACGATGGGGGGGAAGCGACTTAGCCCGAAGTTTGCTGAAGACAGCACCTAGGTCATGATAAGCTGAAGGAACAGCTCTGAGATCCAGAGGTTCGGGAGGAGGACTTTTAACTGAGGAGCGAACAGCGGCAGCAGTTAAACAATTCAAGAGACAAAATGAACTCCAGGACAATACACGCCCTGAAGTCCAGTCAATATGTGGAGTGTGTCTGCACAACCAGGGGAAACCTAAGATCACCTGTGGTTTCAAAGAGTCAACAACATAGAAACGACGCAGTTCAGTGTGGTTACCGGACACAGTTACTTGAATATTAACTGTACGTGCAGACACATTATGGATGACAGACCCGTTAATAGCACGAATAAGCAACGCAGGAGACAAATGTTCAACAGGAACCTTAAGTTCGGTTACCAACTCGTGAGATATAAAGTCCCCATCAGAACCAGAGTCGATAAGAGTCTCCAGCTCCTTCTGGGCTCCTGCATAGTTCATCAACACCTTGGTTGAGGGTCTTGAGGGTGAAGAAAAAGAGGAGGTACGGCTCACCAGTTCCCTCCTTGCTGGTGAACCCTGGCGTTTCCCGGGCAGTCGCGCACTAAGTGTCCAGACTGTCCACAGTACAAGCAAAGTCCAGCTCCCATACGGCGCCGTCGCTCAGCGGGAGTCAGACGTCCTGTTCCCAGCTGCATGGGCTCGGAGGGAGGAACGAAGTCCTGGCGCGGAGTGCTGGAACAGGACGGTGGATCACTCACAGGAAAGGACGGGCGGGGGCTAGAATTGCTGCGTCGCTCACGACCCCGTTCCCGCATCCTCCGATCGATACGCACAGCTAAATCAATCAACTCCTCCAGCTCCTCGGGGATCTCCCTCGCCGCCAGCTCATCCTTAAGGATGCCGGAGAGGCCCTGAAGAAACACGTCCACCAGCGCTTCGTCCGCCCAGCGGGTGCTGGCAGCCAGAGTCCGGAACTCCACGGCGTAGTCCGCAGCGCTGCGCGCCCCTTGCTGGAGACGAAGCAGTTCCGAAGCGGCAGCTCTGTGGGGTGTAGTAGGGTCGAACACCGTGAGGAGGTGGGTGGAAAACGCTCTGAAAGAGCGGCAAAGGTCAGCTCCGCGCTCCCACTCTGCCAATCCCCATCGTTTGGCCCGACCAGTCAAAAAGCTCAGGGCAAATGCCACCTTGCTCTGCTCGGAGGGAAACTCATCAGGATTGAAGTCGAAGTGAAGGCGACAGGAGGTGATGAAGGCCCGGCAGTCTTCAGCTGTTCCATCGAATGGCTCTGGACGGCCCAATCGGGTTTGACGAGACGGGGACGGAGACGAAGGAACATGTTCCAGCCTGGAGAGGCGATCATGGAGTTGTTGCAGACCGGACATGAAACCCCGCATCTCCCGTGCCAGGGCAGACAGCTCTTCACCGGCGGCAGAGCCTCCTTCAGCGGATGATCCAGGTAAATCCCCAAGATGCGAACTTCCTGCTGGGTTGGTCATGGTCGCAGTGTAATGTTACGGCTCGTAACTGAGGAACCCAAATGCAGGAAAGACTCGAAAACCAAACGTTGAGTAGTCAAAGATTTACTTGAAAACTCGAGGAAACAAACATCAGTGACACTGAACAAACAGGACACTGCGACACAGAAACCACAGGGACAGGAACCTAAATACACAAACACAAATTACAAACAGACAACAGCTGAGATCCAGGTGATTGCCCAGGAGGAGGAGGAGGAGGGAGCAGCTGCCAGCTGTAATCATGACAGTATGAGGAAGTACAAACTGAGTGTTGAATGTGTTATGTAACTCATTTGCCTGATAAATGAGATACAACCATTTTCTAGCTCCCTGCTGTTATCTACATAATTGCCAACAAGAAAACAGACAAATGAATTGCACTTTTATACAAAATTTGCTGTTGTGAAGCCTAATAATATGTACAAGATAGGAGAACCAACACCTAACCGTGAGCATGAGTCTTCTGGGAAAAGCTACCACCTTACTGATAGCAGTGGGACAGCAATTATGAGCTGCCTGTCAGGTATAATTAGCTCAAACCAAGGAGTCATTAAGCAACAACCAATTGGCTTTGTGAAGGTGGCACCTTTTTTTTAATTAGGTGTAGAGTTTGATATATAAATATAAAATGTACCCTAATTTACTAATAGGCTCTATAAGAAAACCTAAGATAAATACTGTCACCATAAATAACCGGTTTTATTTGTTGTCAACCCTGAGCATTCCCATTCCTAACTTGTGTCAGGAACCTCTCAACAACTGAACCAGGTACATCTACTGTCACTGGAGCACAGGCACAGAGCTGGTTATTGCCAATTGTCCTTGTGTGTGGGTGACACACCGGCTGTGCCGTTTATAAACTCTGACTAGAAAATCTTGTTATGGAGACGCCGTTATTAAAAAGTATCATGAATAATATGAGGAAATCTAAGAGGAGGTGTTGTTTTCCAATCGAACTGCCAGCGCTGGATTCGTGTTTGGGTATAATTCTGACAGCGCTGTTTTAAACTGCAATTGTAACCACAGCCAAAGTCCTGAGAGGCCTGTGACAGGAGGCCACACAGGTGGATTGTTATTGTCAGAGCCGCAGGAATAAGGCTAGAACACTATATTGTATTTGTAAAAAGATTTTAGAAGCCAATACTAGAGAATATGGTAAAAAAAACATGTTTTTTGTTAAATTAAACAATTACAATTAAACAATTAAATCCCCTAACACCTTTACACCAGGCAAATGAGATGAACAAATCATGACAATTTTTTTAAATAATGTCTCCAAAAGGGAACATGCACCTAATATGAAAATGTCAGACCCCTTCATGATTTCTAAGTGGGAGAACGCACAAAATCACAGGGTGTTTAAACACTTATTTGCCTCACTGCAGTTGCAGTGTTGACATTCTTTCGACCACTGTAGCTCTTCAACATTTTACACAACTAACATTGTTCCAGCAGATTCTTAAGCAGAAAAAAACAGCCTTCCGCTGATATGCAAGACTTTAAAGTAGCAAAGTGCTTGTACAATCAACGAAAACCACTGACTCTGTCCCAGAGAGAAGCAGCTTTGCGCCATTATGCAACGCTTGATGTATCATAATCTGCTGGACTCATGTTGATGGCGTAAACAGTCGAAGAGTAACGGTAGGTTAAAGAGCATGTCTTCCTTAGCTGCTGCCGGCAACATCTCCAGTGTTAACCCTTGTGCTATCTTAGATGACCACACCCTTACATTGCCGTGTTCTCCCTACCATGACAAAGGTGGATAAAGGTGGAAAGATTTCATGTAATCCATGGACACCAGTGAAGATCACAAATCATTGAAGAAAAAAGGTTCGGAGCATTGTCTAGTGGGTCTAGATGACCCAAATCCCAATGGTAAAGTGCCTAGGATAGCACAACGGTTGCAGGGTCAAAAAGTCACATTGCACCTATATGAACGATTATGGGTTATCTCCTTAAATGAAAACTGAAGGCCCTACTGTATTAAAGAGTACTCATAGTCTTGCTTAGGTTGTAGACAGAATACTGGCTTTTTTTTTCTTTTCTTTTGACTCTTACCTTTTAGGAGTCGCTACAGCAAATCTCAAACAATTTGCCTTTAATTTTACGGCAGATGCCCTACCTGAGCCCCTTTCCATTGGGACATGCTGCCAATGACTTAGAGCACCTTGTAGTGCCACCTAAGGCCTAACTGAGGCCTAACTCATGCTTTGCTTCAGTGATAAAGTCTGTTTAGGGCAGATTAGCTGTATTTCTCAGTATACCGTAAATATACTATTTTATATTTCTTATGATTTTACAGCTGAATCCTTTAAATTAAGAATACAAGGTCAGTATAGTACTTGTAAGAATTAGTAATGTTGTCTAAGCACTCAAAATAAAAGGAAAAATAATGTAAAAAGCAATGCCCGAGATATAAAGGATTATTATGGCCCCATTATTTTCATGAGGTTGAAAACTTTGTTGGACTTTTAAAATTATTATTGTTGCTGCAGCAACAAACGGAATTAAACAACAGTATTATTTTAGTTTGAATTGCTCAAACTTCCAGAATCAGAATTACAGACCGAGCAGTATTTGTAAAGATCTTTATGAACCCCTTCTATAAAGTGTATCTTAAAACTTATATTGTGATTCTAAATGAAAAAGCCTGGACCCTTAAATGAGTCAAACGTCTATCAACTGGAATTGTTATTTTGACACTAGAGCTTTAAATAAGGCAAACCCCTAGTGTATTTGTAAAAAAAGGGTTACAATTGGAGTAATTAATAAATCTCTGTCCATTAGAATAAGAATTAAAGTCCACATTTAAAGATGGAGAATCCATTATAGTCAAATTCTTCTTAGACATTGATGGGAAATTGAGTGAAAAAGTTCATATCTAGACATAGTGGGTGGGAGTGTGGAGTCTGAAACAAAATTTAGCCTCATCAATTGTTAGTGCCTTTACTCTTTTGCAAATTTTCTGTGAAATTAGTCTTGATCTACATAGATGGGACATTAACTATTGACAGTAGGAATTCTTTTTGTAAACAAAATAAATCCCCTTAAACCGAAAACACTGTCCGATTGATGCAAAACCCTATCCTGTTGTAGAATAACCCAAGATAACCTCCATGATTCGTTAACATTGACTGTAATGACTTGACGATTACAAACTAAGAACAGTTAGAACATGTCTTTATTTTTCAACTTGTCTTGTCCAGCAGCTGAGCAAATAAGACTTGAAGGCCTTTTGTGTAAGACAGATTTCACTGTTACATATGGGGGTTATGAATCTTCTGACACATGAGGTGTGTATTTATATAAACCCCTTTTGTAATTGAAGCTAAAAAAAATGAAGAGATGAGGAAACAGTTAGAGATGGGGTATAAGGGTACCAAAAAAAGGGGAGAATAGGAAGAAAAAAAAGGGGAAGGGGGCAGAAAATACTTTCTGTTGTGGAGACAGACAACTGGTCAGTATGAGTTGGTTCAAAGCATAAAAAAAAATTGTAATGAAAATTTGAAAAATGACACAAACAAGTTGATGGGAAATGGAAAACAATACACTATGTGATATTTGCATTGTGTTTTGTATAAGCATTCATCCCTGACAGCATTTTTTGTCAGGAACTTAAAGGGGTCAAGACAATAAAACTTAAAAGAAGACAACAGATACTGATTAGTTTTATGACTATAGACGTTATGAATCATTTTACCTGCAAATACAAGAGTTATGAAACATGAGGGGAGTTCATTTGTTACAACTAAATTCCTTTAAGGCCTTTTACAGAAGGAAAGCAGCTTGTCTAGCTGGTTGTGCTTAATGAATGTATGAATGAATAGAAGTGGTTATTTCATTCAAAGTTTTTCTCTCTTTAATCTCCATTTTCATTTGCTTGACTCTGCTCTGTCTTTTAATGAGCTTTAATGCGATCCTTAAAAAATCTTGTTTTTTCGATAGAAACCATGAAAGAAAGATGTTTTTTCTCCAAGTACTGATGCATTTCTAAGATCCTTTCTATTATTCTGATGTTGACTGCAAAAGCTACTGTTTGTCCCAACAGTTGTTTTTTAAACATACTGATGGTCAATCCTCCGTCAGGGCTCTTACAGGGACGGTGGGACCATTTCTCAACTTTAATGCCTGCAATGTTAAGCGTGCACTTTTACAGGAGGCAGAACACCATCCAGGTAAAAACTAATGGCACCACTTTGAAAAAGGAATACAGGGAAAGCTCCAACATATGACTGAACACTACAGAGCCTTGAACATGGGATTAAAGAAAAAAAGATTCCCTCAAATTAATAAATTGTGGCCACAAATGACTATTCTGTGTGCTGAAATCAGCAACTTGTGGCCACAATTATGTACTTACTGGCCACGAATTGTCATTTTACTAGCATTTTGAGGGCACACATTTTTATTTGTATGCACTAATACGCATTTTCTGTGCACAAATTAGAATTGTGCACAAAACACCAATTTGTGTGCACAAACTTATATTTTGTGTGCACAAATTAGCATTCTGTGTGCTTAAACTCCTATTTTATTTTTAGTGTGTAAAGGTATATGTATAGTTGATACTAAGGGTTGCACATAGTAGCTATCCTTGTTGTAGTGAGACAAGAGCACTAACCACTGCCCTTCTGTTCATCCCTGTAAGTCATCCATCTATTTGCAAAAGCCGTCGACCTATTGACCAAACCTTTGCACATTGATTTATCAGAAGATACGTTTTTTTTTTAAACTTTGAGTTCCAGGATAACATCTTTGACGAACCAGGTCTGGACTTTTGAGGACCCAGGAACCAGCCTGGCACCAAAGAGCTTTTGAGCTGATTGATCGGGTGTTTGACAGCAAACAGACACACACCCACACACACCCACACACCTTGGATCAGTCAGAGAGTGCAACAACTAAAGTAAGACAGCATCATGACCTACTGCCTTGTAACTAAGTAAGCTTTCTCTGCCTGCTGTGTCTCCCGGGTTATGAAAACCGAGAATAAACACGAAAAGAGGCCACATGTTACCTGTATTTAGAGTTTAGTGAGAGCTGGATAAATTGGTCTCCAGCTCCCAGTTGTATTTAAGTAGTACAGCAGTTAAAGGGCTGAAGCTGTGATGCTGACTTCCCCCCTGAAATGTCGCCCTTATTTTCTCAAAGAGGCTGGGTGTGAGGGAATCCTTTACTTGCCCTCGACTGGTGACATTCAGGTAATTGGGCACCCGTCTGAGAAGCACCTGGTTTTTTACCTTCAGACAACTGTTTTAAAGGCTCCACCAACACTGAGCCTTTTTAGATCTGATCTGCCATTGCAAAGTGAGTGGAAAGTGGGATTTATATGATGCATTATGAATATTTCATGTAGAAGTGAGTAGATGAAGATGTAATGCATAGGGAATTCTACACGCCACCATGTTTATGCTCTTTGCAAAGACAACAAACACAAATCAGAAGTTTAAACGTTGAGTCGTACTTAACTTTTTTGAATATTTCGTCTTTTTCGTTAGGTTTTGAATATTTATACAAGTCTGTTCCTGCATTTCAGCCTCATGAGTGAACCAAAAAGAGCTGTGACCAAGACTTTACTGAAATAAAATGGAAACGGAAATCAGATTTGGCAAACGCAGTGACGACATTAAGTCTAACTCAAATCTAAAGCAAAAGTAATCTGCTTTTGCTTTTAATTCTCCGAAAAATTCGCCCTTTCTACTATTTTCCGGAGTCTAATTCGCACCCCTGACCGAACTATGAAAAAAAAATGTAACTTATACTCCAGAAAATACGTAACATGGTATTTACAATTTAAACAAATCAATTTTTATAAACAATATTATAGCTGAAGGAAAACACACAACTGTATTTTAAGTTTAAAAGTCAGACTTTTTTTAATCATGATGCCTTTGTTTTAATATTCTCTCTGTAGGCCTGCTTAGCTTCTGGGCATTGATGTCGTCTGCTTTGCTAATGATAATTGTTGAATACCCACGCAAGCATGGACCACCCCAAATATCTTCTTTGCAGGCTATGTCAAATTACTACAATTAATAAATATTTTCACTACCAATGAATACACACCTTTATTTAAATACTAGGCTACCCAAATCAATTTAAAGAATCCGTTTCTGCTTTCTCATAAATTAGAATAGTCTTATAGAAGGGATTTCTGATTTAGATTGTTAGTTGATTAGAAAAAAAAGTTTTATGTGACTCATCCTCAAAGCATTTGCTTTTATGATTTAGATGTATTTATGTATTATATCTAAAAGGGGTTTTATGAGTAGGCCTAAAGGACAAATAGTGTCAATGCTGTAGTTTAATTACTTAACAAACGTCTTTCCATTTTAACACAAAAACTTTATTTTTCTTGTAGGTTTTTTTAGTGTTTAATAACGTTCTTAGATTGGAGCCAGTAAGGTTATTCGGCCTAGAGACAGTAGCTCTGAGGAAAAGACAGGAAGCAGAGCTGGAGGTAGCAGAGACGGAGATGCTGAGGTTGTCTTTGGGAGTGACCAGGATGGATAGGATGGGGAATGAGTGCATCAGAGGGACTAAAGCCAGAGAGGCCATACTGAGATGGTTCAGACATGACCAGAGGAGAGACAATAGAGGCCAGCAAGAGGTCTAGAGGAAGACCCAACAGGGGGTTTGTGTGTGCAATGAAAGAAGATATGAGTTGTAGAAGATATGAATGTAGCTGGTGTTAAAGGAGAAGATGCAGAAGACAGGGTTAGATGGAGGAAGCTGATTCACTGTGGCGATACTTGAAAGGAAAAACTAAAAGGAAAAGGAGATTGGTTCAATGACAAATAGCTGAGAAAAACGTTTCTACATGTTGAAAATATAACCTTAAATGTACAGAAGAGTTTGTCCTTTTTTACAATTCCAAAATCCAGTATCACGGAAATGTCACAACTGTTTCTGCTAAACACTAGTGTGTATCGATGAGCCCTAGATTGGCAAATATAAACCACAATGCATTGCGTTTGAATGATTTGTCATTTAAAAAAAAAATGTGCAAGTTTATTTTTTATAAATCATCCAAGTTTTCATCATCATATAGTTAATAAATTGTCTTAGTAAAATGTTCATATTTTTACTTTGAAGAAAACAAAAGAGTTGTGAGCATGTGTCCAAATCGTTTTAAATTCAATGGCACTTAATATCCCCGACAGGGTTTAGGAAGTAGTTAGTTTCTCCCTAATCCCTAACTACTAAAGTAGATATAGTGTAGGACTCTCTAGTGCCTTGGATTTTAAAAGCAATTCGTGCTGTCACTGATCTCACAGAGTTAAAAACCTAATGAATACAAACATTTTACAAAGACTATTGATGAATCAACTATTTCTAATGATAAAAACGTGGAGGTTGCATCGATACATACTGGTTTTTCGCAGCGACTTCTGGCACTGGATTTTAGAATTGTAGCCCTACAAAACCGCAAACCCACTATAAAGTGCACTATGTAGTGAGTAGTGAAGGAATTCGACTCATCCTTAGTTTGATATATGTAGGAGACACAAGCGCACAACAAAAAAGGCATGGAGGAGACAAAAAATGACTTCCAGTTCCTCCCTTGCCTTCTGCCTTACTCATATCTTTTGTATGAAACGCGTTTCTTAGTTTTGAGCTTTACAAATATGATTGTGTATCATTTATTTTTTATTGCCAGCATAATCATCTATCATGACACATTTCCTACCTCAAGTGTCTTCCATATGGATTTCGAGTGTCTAAATAAACTCCTCCTCTCTCTTTTTCATACAGTTGTCAGTTTTCCACATTAGCTTTAGTTTGTCACTTTCCTTGTATTATTTATGTTACAATTTTGTCTTGGTAGTCAGCGAAACAGATTCTCTGCCACACAGTTTTTAAGCCCTACTTGTCGAAATTTGGCTGGAGAGTCATTATAAAGAAAAATATTTAGCAAGGGTCATTATCGAGACACTCAAGCTGTTCTGTTCCAGATTTATCCCTCCAATGAGTTTCTTTTTTTATTTCAGCAAAATAAAAAATAAAAAACCTCAGCATATGTTGCTTCCAGTTGTTTAAGTATTTAGAACCTGGTTTACTGTGCTCTATCCCTCATGTTAAAGACAAACTAAACTCTGTTTTATTATTATTACAACAAGCTCCCATAGTTCCTCCATTTTCATTTCTTCCTGTTGTCTCTCTCTTTCTCTCCTAGCTGGAAAAGCTTGAGCGGACTCCACTTACTCTGCAAGCACTTAATCAGTGAGAAACATGCTTGTCGTTGGCCTTTGTGATTTATTACCTGCTATAAATGACTGCGACCAGAGCTGCTTTTTTTTTTTTTCTTTTGGTACGCAGAGGAGCTGCGGCAGCACACACTGATCTCCTTCTCACTGCACATGTCTTTGCACAAGTGTTCTCTCTTATTCTAATTCCTTACTGATTGTAGGTTATTGAGGACAATGATCACACATCACACTCAGGAGTGATTATAACAAGTCGTACACACGCAGGCTAATGGCTACTCGTTGTATGGCATTCCGAGCTCTCTTTTGAAGGATATTTATGTCGGTAATGATGGGGCTGTAAGCAGAGATGACTGTCCCAACCTTCAACCACAAGGCTTGATTACACCAACCACTTAGGCCAATGCAGACGTCACTCTATCAAAAATAGGGAACAAAAAGTCACATTTGTGGCGGTTAGCACTGTTGACTCAAAGCTGCATTGTCAGTTCCATGTTCACAATCCAGGGTATTTGGCCCCGAAGTACCCTATATTCCCCATCATAGGTCGCTCTGGAGTCACAGCAGTCAAAAAATGCAGAATAAAGAAGAAAAAATGTTATATAGGTTACACTTTTTGGAGAAATGTATTTAACAAAATATCAGAGCAAGAAATTGCATTTCATCTTGCTAGGGAAATCACAATAACAATAATAGATAACAATAATAGACTGAATATATGCATGCTTCACTACCGTAACCTAAAAATGTTTATTTAGCTACACAGGAGGAATCTAGAGCATAAAGAACATGCTAACAAGTCAACTAAACTCTTTATATCACTTCAAATCACTAATTCTGTTGAATTCTTTATCCTTTGTGTCACTTTGGAACAACTCCCCCAAGCCTGGCGTAAAACTGAGCGGCACTTCTTCTTTTGTGTTGCAGTCAGTAGTAAATACCAATACACACACCTACAATACCCTCAGGTGGTTGTTGCTTTTTTTCTTTAAATCACATAAATCGTACCCAAGTATGAAGCTACGTACACACCAAACATTTAACGTGTGTACTTGAATGGCGTTTAGCCCATGGCACAAACTGGACAAACAAGGAGGGGCTTCCTCTTCTTCTACTAGCTCATGTTCACCACCTGCACTTGGAAGAGGCTTGGTGCAAAATGTCGAAGTGGTGCAAATCTCGTAAATCTTGCTCCAAGCTTTTTCCTTCACTTTTTTATTCTGATATATGAAATACTTGGTATCACAGAATTCTTGTCAGACACAGACTGCAATTAATAATTTTTCCTTCATGACCAATATTCAAACGATTGGCACTTCTGTGAATTAAAAAGGATCCCAACCATATGTTGCTACCAAATTGGAGTCCCTGATTGGCCAAAGTTCAACCTGGTTTAACTTTAACACATATTCAATTTACACAGTCTGAAAACAGTTGTGGAAACTTGAATAGCTACATGGGAATGTGAAAATTTTGGACGCGGAAGCCAGAGACATCCATGTATGTGGATTTTTGTTTGGAAGTGGACACGTGAACATGCGTTACGGAGGGTGGTTGAAAGTAATTTAAGGTTTTAAGACAGGGCCGGCCTCCTGCTTGTTTTTCAGAAATACTGCCTTATCTGCTGCTGATTACCTGGATCAGATGTGTTTAGTCAATACAGAGCTTCAAAGGCAGGTTAGTTGGAAAACATAGAGCATCAAGGCCTGGATTTGGGCACCCCTACTTTCAGACGTGCTGCAATACAAGATCAGGATCAGCGACAGAGAAGCATCTTTTAAAATGAGCATTAGCTTTTAAATCGCCTGCCATGTGTTCCTCAGCAGCTGCTGCTCCAAGCTTCCATGCAGTGTCAGGCTGATGTCTTAATACACTGCTGAGAATCATCGAGGTAAGCATTAAAAACCCTTAATTATGTCTCACAAGGCAGCTGAAGTTCATTTCTGTAGTTTCACGTTTAACCAATCACTTAAGGGTAATGAAGTGGAACATGGCTTTGCAGAGGTCCTGGGATTGCCAGCGTTTAGAGCTGCTGCCTCAAGAGAGAAGCTTCACTTGACTTCACCAAACCTTCAGTCGATATTTACTCATAAACTTCCCTCATGCTATCTCAAACTTTGGGGAGAAAAGTAGGCGCGAGCACATTATCTGTGCCGGTATGTTACAGTATCAGGGATTATCCCTGACAGCTTCCCTTCCAGGCACCATTAGCTTGGCCTTATTCCATTTGGTATTTTCCAACACCTGGAACCAATCATCCTCTATGCACAAGTCTCATAACCAGTGTTTTATTTTTATTTTTTATTACGTCACTATAATTAAGCACTGGAATCACAAGCAGCTTCTTTACGTTTCCGGAACGGTCACCAGAAGATGACTCCCCTGTGGAGTCCGCTGCATCATTAAAACAGAGCTGTGCTGAGTGTAGCATGACTCCAATTCCTTATGGAATTGCAATATGCACATTACTACACAATAGATAGTATTGTTTGAATCCTAACTCTACTTTAACAAATGTAGACAGGTAACTGATGTGTTTCTATCTTTGAAATATGAAGAAACATCTTGCATATAGAAAAAAATATCTTTTTTGGGACAGAAATCTGTTTTTTGTGTTGTGCAGTTACAGCATGTTAGGTCCATTTGATGGAAGCAAACACCCCAAACTAATAAAGAATATACTAAGCAAAACCCTATAATGAGATGTTATGCAGTTAAGTTATTCTCTAAATTATGTTGTAAAAATGAAGGTTAAAGAAAAAATCACAAAAACGTCTCCGACTACTTTTGGACGCTGAACTGACCTGTTTGTTCAACTTTTCAAAACAAATATTAGAGCAGAAGCTTCAACCCTCTAACTGATACTGGCTACACCTAAAGTTCACGTCGCACAGCCACTACGTACATTTTAGGAGCCCTTCGGTCATCATCAGTCGTCGATGTGCACAGATGTCCATCAAGGGTGTCGGCCGACGGGTCTTCACATGAATTCGGTTTTTAGCTGTATATTTTTTCTGGTCGGTTGAGAATTAAGCAGTTAAGGTTTATTTTACGTAGATTGTACACAATTATTACGTATGTCTTATGCAATTGTGCAAGATTTTTGCAAGATTACAAGAATCACAAGAACTTGCAGCTGTCGACAAGCGTTTCACATATGTCTAACAGGCTTCTCACACATGTACCACTGATGTTTAACTTTTATATTGCGTATACTGCGCAAAAATCACATAATTGGTTCTATGTGTCACATTATTGACGCACAAATCCCTACTGAATTGCATATAAACAGCACAATAATCACACACAGTTCATGTTCTATGTTTATTAACGTGTTCTTTGCGTGTATTTTTTGTTCTGCTTTAATGTGGTTTTAATGTGATTCATTCATTATCTGTGAAAATTTCACGTACAGACCACTTTGGTTTTACCTTTTCCACATATAATCATGTATAACCAATTTTCATCCCTGTAAAATGCGCAAAATGTACGTTGTGGTTGTGTGACACAGCCTTAAATAACATATCTATGATCTCCTGCAACTCTTCGATTATTCATGCAGTCAACGTAAGTCAGCTGGTTCTGACGCAGAGAAAAGCAGTTTTTTGTATTGGTTTTGCTCCAATATAAAATGTATTACGAATGTAAAGTGTTGTTGAACAGTGCAAAACTACTTTTCTCAGCACCAGAATCCCCTGATTTTGTTTATTGCGTTAACACTTCCCTACTGTAAAGTGTTGCATTTACACACAAAGCTGCTTTTCTCCATTTTAGAATCCGCAGGAATTTCATTAATTGCGTAAATGGTTGAAGAGTTACAGTAGTCGAAAGATCTTATCTATTATTCTATTTGTCAAAATAACATTTTTTTTCTATTTTTGTTTTAACTTGGTCTGTCCAACAGCTGGGCAAATTGGGATATTAGAGAGGGGGGGATTGGAGGGTAATTATAGAGAGGGGGGGGGGGGGCAAAACCATGAATCAGCATAAAGCAACAAGTTTTTGGATGGTTATACTCATTATGGTGAGGTTCAGATGTAATACATGTCTATAAGGGCGGAGCCTGTCCACACACACACTCAAATGTTATAAACACACCTGTTTGCTCCAAAAACGTTCACATGTCTACATGTACACAATACAAATATTGTTCACACACACATACTTATGCCTTCAAATCAACTAGTGTGAAATAATTCATTTGATCATGCAAAGTATTTGCGTAAAGGTGAGCTAACACTTGTGCTCGAGTGAGTGTTTATGTTCTTCTAAAATGGATGATGGAATGTAAAAAGAAGGAGGAGAGAGGCCTCCTACCTAACCATTCTTGCTCTGCTACCATTTTTTAAAAACATTTTCTTGATAATCCTATTTTTTTTAAATGGTGTTTTCTTTTGTAATTTAAGTAATTCAAGCTGTAAAGCGATGCATCAATAAAGGTATGTGGTGGCTGCTGGCCTCCATGTCCAACATTTACTTATGTTTAATGGACAGATTTCCAACATATCCCTTCTTTTTGACGATGTCTGGCTCCAAAGCGACGTCCATATCGTAAATAAACTCACACTCAGACACACACTCAGTCTGGACCTCATACACGGCAGACGGTTCAACCTCAAGTCTGAGGTTGATGAGACCAAAGGGCTCCATGATCTCAAAAAGTCTCCATGGTAGCAACAACATTTGAATTTTGAAGCTGGTCTGAAATAAATAAATAATTGAGGCCAATTAAGTTTACCAGGAGGTCACCAGGTGGGCGGTTACACAATTGAGTTGATTTTAGATTTTTCTCCAGTAATCAGAACTTTGTCGCCTGACTTTGAAAAGACAACAAAAACATAAATACAACTAAACCTTTTTCCTTTCCATTGAGTTTTGCTCAGCCAATGTCATTTCAAGTGTCTGCCAAGCTTCTAATGAAATTAATTTTAGCTCTTAACAATTATTTGTGTAGTTATTATGTATTTGTGTTTTTAAAAGCTTTTTAATACTCGTGTATTCAATGTTACAAAATAGACTTTCAAAAGTTAATTTTAGGGAACATATTTTCATGGGGTCCAGCCTACTTGTAAACTTGAGTAGAAAAGGTGAATACTAGGGATCCAAAGGATTACAGATAAGTATCAATAATCAA
Organism: Oryzias sinensis; assembly: GCA_037389245.1. Lineage (NCBI taxonomy): Eukaryota > Metazoa > Chordata > Actinopteri > Beloniformes > Adrianichthyidae > Oryzias > Oryzias sinensis. The sequence goes on from CM074493.1 coordinate 22,768,153, forward strand.
TGTAGTACTCAGAGTTAGCAAATACAAACAAGAATATCTTAAATATTGTATGCATTCAGTCATTGAGTAATAAAGATGTCTTAAACAGTCCTTAGGGGGAACAGTGCACATTTACTGAGTGTCCCCTGATAGCTTTGCTGAACAAATTACTGCTGCGTGGTACTGTAAACACCTGGATCTCTTTTCATTTCAGTGATTTGGGGGAAATCGTTGTATTTGGAAGTGAGTTACAGTTGTTAGAGGTTCAGAAAGCTTCCATCCAAGCTGGTGGAAGAAGATTATCCAGGGCTTTCAAAGTGATGAAATGATGGTCAGCAGTTTCAGCTGCCGTCATCATCGTTGCCCATGTAGGGATGTTTACCCAACATGGGTCATCGCTTTCTCCTGAAGTGATGACCCATGGTCTTCAGGGGGGTCTGAGGGGGTCATATTGGGTTTTAACCTCTAAAAGAGAGGTTTCTGAATAATACAGTTTTGGAAGAATTTCATGTGTTTGTTAAGGTTTGTATCATCCAGCAGGGATAAGAGTGTGTCTCTCTTTGTGTGGGCGTGTCTTTTGGTTGACATGTTTTGTAGTCTTTGGATATGAATAAAAAAATATCTATCTATTTTAAGCTTAATTTTGTAAATATATGCCCTCCATCATTAGAGAAATATCAAAAGAACATGTTAAAAACACAAAAAACACAATTTTTATCAGAGTAGGTCTAGTGGGTAATTCCCCCCTCTTCCTCTCAGTTTATTCTTTTGTCTAGGCTTGCTAGAAATGCACACACTTATAGTACAAATAAAATGTACCCTCAAACACAAAAGGGGTTTATAATAATATACACTTCTTGTGCTCAGAGATACATAACCCCCTATTTTAACAGCATTTAACATGACCATCTGGTCTTGTTGGTGTTGTATTTGTGACATAGAATATATGCTAAGTGGGACAAAAGATCCCTGCCCTGCTCCACTCTGATGCAGACAAATGAATCCGTGTACGTCTTTGTTTTCCTTTTCTGAGCTGTTGCACTGGCAATGCTAGGTCGCGGGCAATGGGCTATATATCGCAAGAGGAGACACGCCCACTTGGGAAGCCTGGCCAACAGTGGCGGAGCACAACGCCATCCTGGTGGGGTTGTCTGCACCCACAGGACAATGCTTTTTATAGCCTTTGGTGGCATCGAAGTAGGTTTTATATAATTTATATGTATTTATCTTCATATATATATATATATATATATATATATATATATATATATATATATATATATATACTACGTCAGCCTTCAAAGCTAAAACTTAAATGAAAAATGCACATTTGCAGGACTTCTTACAGATAAGAAAAATTATTACAAAGAAGTTTTAGACCTCTTTTGACATGTAATTTAGAATTATTTAGAAAAAGCTAGCAACAACCAAGTCAATAATAATAAAAAATAATATTATTAAAAAGAATTAATCAATAATGAAGTCATATAATAAAAAATAATAATAAATAATAACAACCAAATAAATGTCATTTCAATAAATAATAATAATAAGCCAGTAATAAATAATGATAATAACAATAAATAATAAGTCAACAAAAAGTCCACAAACAAAAAAACAAAAGAACAAAACAAAAAGAAACAAAAGACAATAAACAAAAAGAAAAAAACAATAAGATTTACCCTAACTGATTCATGTAGGTGATCATTTGAAGTAACACAGATAAGGATAGTGCTTGGTTCCAAGCAAACAGTCTCTGGCCAAGTCTTAACTAAATCCTGTTTCCACAAAATGTTTTTCGAACATAGCCAGACTGTATTGCTAGTTGGTAACCACAGTGACCCATCTGGGTTGGATTCTTCTGATAGCTAAGACTCTTTTGCTGAGAAGTCTGAGATCCATTGAAACCTGCAGAAAAGGATTCAATCACTGGTCGAAGAATGTATAAATCTATATTACTACAATAGCCTAGTATACTGTATATAGGTTTAACAACATAACATTTACATTTATATCGACAGCAAATTATATGTTGATAAGCATGTTGATACTAGCCCTGCAGCATCATGCATGTCAACATGTGTACTAATGAAGCCCCTGCATTAAAAAGGAAAAAAATCATGGAAAGGTACTTACCAATCGTTATGCCTTCCTCATTCTTGGACACATTTCTCCAGATTTTGGCAGTTGAAACCCAACAATGAACTGACATTTTTTAAGAAAACCTCACCAAGATGGCGGTGCTCTGCTCCCATAAGGGTTCACCTGACGTCTCCTCTAGCAATATAACTCATTTAGTGCATTATTAGTGTGAGGGGCTATGTAAGCTAGTGAGATAGAGTGCAACAAAGGCATGTTGGGGAAAAAGTGGAGGCTATTCACCAAACAGTACCACTCCCACTCAGAAACCAAATTTCAAGAAACTACATAAGCTCTGTGGAAACTGTGTCCTGAAAAACAATGTTTTTTTATTTTGGCTAAAAGAATGACAATGATACTAAAAAAAGATCACTGGAAAAACTTTGAAAACAGATCAAAAGATGATGGAGAGGGTTTGAATCAACTGTCGACGTGAAAAGAGAAAAAGAAAAAACAATGGTATAATTAAAATAGTTACTCATGACTTTACAGTGAAAAAAATCTGCAAGTTAGTTTCTAAATGGTATTCTAATTTGTTGAGCTGAGGTTTGAACCAGCAACCTTATTTGTAGTAGCAGGCAAGTCACATTATTTCCTTTTGGAGGTTTGAATTATTCACTTTTCTTGTATTAAACCTTGTTTTGAAATAAAAACATGCGCTTAAACCATGTGGAATTTATCATCTATTTTCACAAGATTCTAATTTAACTGGTGAATTTTGCTTTCGCATTGATTAAGGAGCTCCTTTGCAATGACGGCCAACGAGAGTGTGGAGTGCAGACAGGCTTTTATGGCAGCGTGTCGGAGAAAACATCGATGCGGAATTTCTTAGGGCCCAAAATAAAAGCCTTTCATCTCACCGTAATTACCGTATGTGGCTGCCATTAATCTAGAACCATCCAACACCTTAATTAACACATAATTACTTTAGACTAGAGATGGCTCTGAATAGCTGGCGGCAAATGTTATTGAAAGAAGGGAACGTTTCAAATGCCCACATAGATTGAAAGACAGGACTTCCAGTCCTGGTAAAGAGATTTCATATTGTTTTTTTTTTCTAGAGAAAATACATCGTTCAGTCTCTCTTCTTGGACAGAGGCATCAACCAGCATCTCAGTATCGATCAGTGTGTGCATCTTTGATTGAGGCCATGGACAGATATATATATATACATCGTTACTTGTTGTTAAATAAGAGAAACAGCCTTCAAAGCTAAAACTTAAATGAAAAATGCACATTTGCAGGACTTCTTACAGATAAGAAAAATTATTACAAAGAAGTTTTAGACCTCTTTGACATGTAATTTAAATTATTTAGAAAAGCGCAACTATAAGTCAATAATAATAATAAAAATAATATTATTAAAAATAAATCAATAGTAAGTCAACAATAATAATAATAATAAATAATAACAATAAATAAATATCATTTCAATAAATAATAATAATAAGCCAATAATAAATAATGATAATAACAATAAATAATAAGTCAACAAAAAGTCCACAAGTTAAAAATAGATTTACCCTAAAAAAACAAAGAAAAACAATAGATTTACCCTACTGATTCATGTGAGTGATCCATTTGAGTAACACAGATGGGATAGTGCCGGGTTTCAAGCAAACAGTCTGGCCAGTCTTAACTAAATCTGTTTCCACAAAATGTTTTGAACATAGCCAGACTGTATTGCTAGTTTGGTAACCATAGTGATCCATCTGGGTTAGTTCTTCTGATAGCTAAGGCCCACCTTTTACTTAAGTCTGAATCCATTGGAAACCTGCAAGAAAAGTTAAATCACTGAGTCAGAAATGTATAAATCTATATTACTACAATAGCCTAGTATACTGTATATAGGTTTAACAACATAACATTTACATTTATATCGACAGCAAATTATATGTTGATAAGCATGTTGATACTAGCCCTGCAGCATCATGCATGTACTATAATATAGTACTAATGTACTATAATGAAGCCCCTGCAGCATTAAAAGGAAAAAATCATAGTACTTACCTGTGAAATGTTATGCCTTCCTCATTCTTGGACACATTTCTCAGATTTTGGCAGTTGAAACCCAAACAATGAACTGACATTTAAAAAACCTCACCAAGATGGCGGTGCTCTGCTCCCATAAGGGTTCACCTGACGTCTCCTCTAGCTATATAACTCATTGGTCGTGGGTGTGAGGGGCTGTAAGCTAGTAGGATAGAGTGTAAACAAAGGCATGTTGGGGAAAAAGTGGAGACTTATTCCGCACAAACAGTACCCGCCCACAACTCAGAGGCAAATTTCCAAAGAACTACCGCCGCTCTGCAGAAACTATGTCCTAGAAAGCAACACAGGTTGTTTTTATTTTGGCTAAAAGCAGGATAATCATACTAAAAAGATCACTGGAAAAACTTTGAAAACAGATCAAAAGATGATGGAGTGGGTTTTGAATCAACTGTCACCGTGAAAAGAGAGAAAAAAAACCCAATGAAAACAATTAAAATAGTTACTCATGACTTTACAGTGAAAAAAATCTGCAAGTTAGTTTCTAAATGGTATTCTAATTTGTTGAGCTGAGGTTTGAACCAGCAGCCTTGTTGCTTGGTAGCAGGCAAGTCACATTATTTCCGTTTGGAGGTTTGAATTATTCACTTTTCTTGTATTAAACCTTGTTTTGAAATAAAAACATGCGCTTAAACCATGTGGAATTTATCATCTATTTTCACAAGATTCTAATTTGGCTTTAATTTGAATTTTAACTCGCATTGATTAGGAGCTCCTTTGCAATGACGGCCAATGAGAGTGTGGAGTGCAGACAGGGTTTTATGGCAGCGTGTCGGAGAAAACATCGATGCGGAATTTCTTAGGGCCCAAAATAAAAGCCTTTCATCTCACCGTAATTACCGTATGTGGCTGCCATTAATCTAGAACCTTCATCCAACACCTTAATTAACACATAATTACTTTAGACTAGAGATGGCTCTGAATAGCTGGCGGCAAATGTTATTGAAAGAAGGGAACGTTTCAAATGCCCACATAGATTGAAAGACAGGACTTCAGTCCTGAAGTAAAGTTTCCTTATTGTTTTTTTTCTGCGAGAGAAAATACATCAGTTCAGTCTCTCTTGGACAGAGAGGCATCAACCAGCATCTCAGTATCGATCAGTGTGTGCATCTTTGATTGAGGCCATGACAAGTCTGTGGGCAGAACGACAAGCAAGAAGCCAGAAGGTTAAAATACTGGAAACCAAATCCATAATGATGACGGCCCAAACAAAGTTTGAATGATCAGCACAGAGAACACGCACAAAAAAAAATAATAATGTGGAGCAAAGAAAAGTGTCTTTACTGCATAAAAGAAAAATGCAGGTTATCACTGTCATTGTGGTTCGTTTTCCAACAGGCAAACAACAAGAAGTTCAGTTGTGTTTTCTGTTCTGGAATTCCAGTTGTTTCTTATGTGGGTTTCCCCTATAGGTGCCTACGCACCAGTTTCAAGAACGCACATTTAGTCTGTGGTTTTCACACAGCAGACAAGTAGATAGTGGCAGGGAGGGGCGTCTTCTTCTTTTGTTTTTCTACTGTTTATTAATGTTTGTCCGCCTTCTTCGATGGGATGAGTCTTGATGCAAAATGTCAAAGCGGTGTAAATCTCATGAATCTTTCTCTAGACTTTTTCCTTCACGGCTCTATTGAAATAATAGTAATAATAAGACTTGGTGTCATAAAATTCCGGTCAGACAGAAAACCAAATTTTTTCTGTGATCACGCTACCAAATCCAAGTCCCTAATTGGTCATAGTTCCTGATTATTTAAACAGTTGAACTTCCAACTTCCAGAACTTAAAAACTGCATGACCAAAAACATTTTGAATGCAGATGCCTGAAATTCAGGTTGTCATGCCTGTACATTGACTTTTCTTATTGAAAGTGGCTGCTTAAATGCGAGCCGATGCAGCCGGTTTTAACGTAGCTAGAGTGTATTTTTTGGTTGTGTCCTAATTCCTTCGCTACTCAATACTTAGTGCCCTATGTCAATCAGTCAACCAATCAAGCTTTATTTTCATGTGTCCTTCGACAAAGTGAAATAATATTTCCTGGAGCCATAAGAGTGGAGGTAAAAAAAAGGAATTAAATACAAGTAACCAGCAATAAATAAAGGAACACATACTGGTAGATAAATAAAAGAGCAAACCCACTCACACCTAACACTTCTGACCCCCATCTACCTCCCAGTCTCACTTCTATCTAACTCAACCCAAACTTATCTCTATACGCTCACAAAAAAGAATGCACAGTGATGTTATTTGCCCAACCAATCAACAAGTCCATCTCCTACTGATCCATCACGATTTGAATAAAGAAATACTCAGAAACACAGTTGTAATCCTAAATTCTTTTATATGTGTCCTCCATCATCAGAAAAATGCCACAAGAGCATTTTCAAAACACCAAAACACTGTGTCCACTCTTTAAGCCTTTAGTACTGAAGATGTCGTCAAAATCACATACGCTCTTCACTTTTTGGCGATTTACTCAACTTCCCTAATTGGATTCTAAATCTACGCAAGAATAAGTTGGTTCACTGATTGAGTTAACATTTTACTACTGGAAAGTGTTGTGTATCAGGGCAAAGGCTGCTTTCCTCCACTTTAGAATCTGTTAGAATTATGGAAATTGCGCAAACAGTTGAAGAGTTACGGTATATCAAGGAAGGTCAACACAAGCACTAAAGCTCAGTTTTTAAACGGTTATTGACAAAATTGGGTGGAGGTATATAACAGGTACCCACTGTTATGTCAAGGACTCTGGTAAGCCACTCGTGCAATCCCAAAAAAGGTCTCTGAAACAGCTCATTTTCACAAAAAAGGACATTTATCCACAAAAGGATTTATTGCTTCAGCGTTCAAGGCCAACACAACAAACAAAAGCTTTGATGGTGCCCTGAGATTACCTTCCAAAAGATGAAAATAAAACACTCAGTATTGAACTTACACTCCCTAAAACAAACACAAATAAATAAATAACAGAGCAGGAAATACCGGTGAGCTAATATTTCATTTACAAAACCCAGAAGGAAACACAAAGTCTGGGCTGATGTTGCAGGAGACAAGGGAAGGGTGGAACTGGAGGCAGCAGGTGTTCAAACGGGCTTCATCCCCATGACTTGCTGACAATCAGACTCTCAGGACATGAGCTGCACCTGTTCACACACTGCGAAAAGTCACTTACACAAGTGGAAAAAAATGGTAAAAAGCATTTTTTATTGACAGATTGTACAGTTTATCTTCAAGACGTAATGCTTGTTATTTGCAAAATGCTTTTATTGTATGTTATTTTTTTATATTTGATCACATTTTATTGATAAGCGAAGATGTTGATCAGTTTGGGTTTTGTAGCTATGACAGTACAGTGGCCACTCGCTTCATCGTGGTTCACCTTTCGATTCTGTTCTGCTGGTTCTTCTTTCAGTGCAATTTTGCTTTTTTAAATTTAAAACCAGACCTATTTTTCTAGAAATGTTTGAACATTGAGAGTTTAAACAAGAGAGAAAAATTTTAGTATGTTCACGGCTGTCTGGGAAAAGTGTATGAAGTGAGGAGTTTTGGAGCCTAGATCATGACGTCATCTTGTAAAAGCAGCACTTGAACATCTGAGACTCCAGATTTAAGACTTTTCTGCCTGCAGATCAAATAAGGGAATATAGTTTGCAAGGATAAAGGGGCTGGACAGGTGTATGTCACCACCGACACAAACATTTTAGACAAGACATGAAAAACTAGACCACAGTGAATTCCATCCATCCTCTAATCCTGCTGAATTCCTTTCAGGGTCACATGGTTGCTGGAGCCAACCCAGCTGCTCTTGGTTGGATACACTCAGAAGTTTTTGCCAGTTTGTAGCAGGGCCACACACACATCTACACCTAGAGGCTATTTTGAGTCATCAATTAACCTATAGAGCATGTTTTGGACTGTAGAAGAAAACCAGAGAAAATCTATGCATTGCACCGAGGAGAGCAGGCAAACTCCACTCAGAAATAACCACATAAATTCATACATCCTTTTTTTTAACTTTCATTGGGAAGTAGCTTTGACTTTATTCCAAAGGCTTGAAAATATTTTTTTAAAACAAATCAAATATTTGCTGTTTGATTGTTGTGAAGGAAAGGAAATGTCAAATTTACACTGATAATATAATCATCAGAATTTTACAAATATTTTAACAGAAGAAATATATTAAAAAAGCATGCTTAAAATATATTTTAAAACTAAAAGATTTGCCAGATAAAGATTTGTTTTTGATTTTTTTTACATGTTACATTGTTAAACTTTGTTGTGAAATGCAGTCTTATTGCATCACAATTCACACTGGTGAACCACACTCGCATTTTTTTGCAGGTCTTTTTTTGTAGATATAGCACATATGTTGAATAAACACCTTCACAAAACTCACCCATGCTTTTGGCAGGTCCCTCTTCGCACAAATATTTGTGTTTCTGCAGCAAACCTGCTGAAATAAGTCCCGGCTGGTTATGTTTCAAGCTGCAGATTTCAAGTCATACCCTCCTTTTGCAGCTGAAATATTCATTCATGTCTCAATGGGCTTTAAAGTGTGCAGCCTTTTTTTTCCAATTAGAATTTATGTAGATTTCTTATAAAGGGTTGTTTTTTTATCTCTTCCAGGGGAGAAACTGGCAGTGTTTACCCAGGAAGAGTTGTGTGCTCTCCGGCAGCTGGACGAAAAAGAAAGAGAAGCTTTGACCTTGGAAAATGAAGATGCTGTTGCCATGGGAACTATTAATTCTTCTGTCACTCAAAGACTGCCTTGCCGGTAAGGTGCCAAGACAAAGTCACGTTTTTTTATTTATGACACTTCTGAAACGTGTTTGACGGTGAGCTTTTGCCGTATTGAGCATGTTCCAGCCCCTCATTTAATTAGAAAAGTCACAGAAGGTGGCTTCATTTATCAGCTTTTGCATCCAAAGACTATTGGGATGTCTGGCTTTCTTAAAAGGCACATGATGGTACATCCTCGAGGAAATTGGACTAAAATGCAGGTTGACTTTATATTCTTTAACACAAAGTTTTGCTGTTTTCTTTCAACAGAAATTCAAAATCTTTCTCCTGGAATGAAAGTCTAAAGCTACATTCACACCGCCCTGGAATTCTATGACACTTTTAAAATATTGCATTTGCTGCACTATAAGACACTCCTAAAAGGCTACACAGCACAAATCCCTATAATCAGAAGTCCAATTTAAAAAAATTCATTCTGGTTGTGTTTTCTGTGTTTTTGAGAGGAATGAGGCAATCTTTCAAATGTCAGTAGGTTTTTTTTTAATCAGTTCCAAACAAGGTTGGGTGTTTTGTAAACATGCTAACATGTAGCGTGTCAGACCGGTTTATTGGCATGTTACAAACAAGGTTGGGAGTTAACATATTCTCATTAAGGTTTATTTTAGCTGTATCAGTCTGTTTTTATGTCTTGCAAACAAGGCATGGCAAGTATTGTTAATATACTAACTTTGCTAATGTGTAACGTGTCACAAACCCGGTTAAATAAAGTCTAAGTCTCTGACTCTTTTTTCTTGCTTAATTTATTTTATAGTTTCGTGCGCACTATTTATGACATAAGTTAAAAAATAGATCATTCATTTACGGTGGGATTTATAATCCGGTGCACCCAATAGTACGCAAAATACAGTACATACATTTTTTTTCCACTACATGGAAAGTAAATTCCCAGACCAGTCGAGAGATGCAGCCTCTCCCGTGTGTCTTAGGTCTTTCCAGGGGTTTCCCCCCGGTGGGACATGAGGCATCTTGAGCACAGATGCAACATCAGATGGCTCCTCTGGAGTAGCGACTCTACTCTGAGCTCTCTCCCTTATGTCTAAAGTAGTGCCCAACCACCCTGCAATGGAAACTCATTTCAGCCGCTTGTACCCAAAACCCTGTTCTTATGATTATGACCCAGAACTCAGGACCATCGGTGAGAGTTTGAACAGAGATTGACCGAAAAACTGAGAGCTTGGGTGACGCTAATGTTTTTACCACAATGGACCCACACACAGTGGACACAGCATCAATCCACCTGTCTTCGTCTTCTATCACTCATGAACAAGATCCCAAGATAATAAACTCCTCCATGTAGGGGCAGGAGCTCTTTCCCACTGCTTTTTTCTGGTCTTTTTTTTTCCTGGTGTAGGAATGGAAGGTTACGCGGTGCCTTTCTACTCCCTATGAAGCTCCCATTTGCATGTTTTCCCATGAAGCCTAATTAAGTTTAATTACGCCTCGCCGCTCGTGTGTGTTCATGTATACCAGCGGTCAGTCCAGCTGGTGTGTACTCAAACCACAAACACAAAGCACTCAATCATTTCCCATGCGAAACAGCCCAGCGATTAGAGGTTCATTAATTTGTTTAATTTAAGGACACTGCTGTTGGGGTAAAATATGAAGCACCCCCCTCAGAGGCTGCTGAAGCGAAGCCCCCACCTGCGGCAAAGACTCCCACTCCCATTAGGATGACAATGATGATGTGGGTGGGGAACGCTCATTGTCCTACTCAAGGTTAGCAAACCATACATAGAAGAGGTCCCAGCCTTACGTTAGGGAGAAGGATTTAGCTTCATTCAGGACAGTTAGGCCAGTGAGGAGGAAAAAGGTAAAGAAATGTGGGATTTTATGGAAGGAATTGGTTCATCGTTAGGGATCGGTACCAAAACTCCATGCCAAGTTGGTACTGGTGCCGGGGTATACGATAAGTACTATGTAAAAAACGTGGATTTCTTTGCCTAGTTCAGTGCAGCTTTTTGAACAAATACATGCACTTTACATGAAAAGATTAAATGTGAGTGACCTGATGAATAAGAGTAACGTATAGAATGGTCCATAAAAGACGGACGGCGTGGCGATGAGTGGTGAAAGATAGGTTTAAGTTCTTTCAAGGTAAAATAGATATCAATTCTCTTAATCCCTGAGGCGATGACCCTGACTAACCCCCGCCCCATTTTAGTACTGAATACTTTCTAGTGAGAGATGACCTGCATACGCTAGACCATGTAAACTGTTTAAAAAACATCTGATAAGCTAATTTAGTTTTAGAGAAAAAATGTAATGAATAAAATAAAAAATGCAGTAATTTGTCTGTAAATAATTAATTGCGATTTACAAGATAATTTGACACCTCTAGTAAAACTACATTCATGCCGGACGTGTGCTATTTACATTATCCTCATGAATACTTCACAATACACTTGCCACACACGTGACAATCACAGAATTAAAATTTCATGACAACCCTTAAGGAGGCTGCACAAGCCACACCTGTGCACCCTTTGAAATGTGGCCGCACCTGCCTATGACCCTCTATGGGCTCAGACAACCTTAAAACCTGCAGTACCCATACGAGTCAACCCCTCTAAGGGTGCATGTGACAAAGGGTTCCTTTTGGTGTTTTGTTTCCAACATATCGACCCCTTGTATTCTATTCAGGTCTGATTTACAATTCTAGCCAAACATTGTACCTTTCTTGTGGGCAGGCTCCTATAAGAATGAGTGGGGCCGTGAGGGTGGGAAGAGCTCAGATGGCGATGGAAGCAAACATTTGTCTGTACTTTACAGCAAAGGTTTCTAGTCCTGCAACCTCATGGCTAAGAGTGTTCGTGTACTCAAAAGACTAACGTTGTGGCAGCGAGCAGTGAAATATATGAATACTTCAGCATGTGTGAAAACAGAGATGCAGCGTTGCAGTGCAGACTGTCAGAAGGAAGGAAATACAGCAAACGCCATTTACCAGAACAATTTTAAAAGTACCAGTTCAGCACCGGATAGAATCCAAATGGTACCCATCCCTATTCACCATCAGTTAATTACTTTAGAGCATTGCTAGTTAAGCTGGAGCAGACCAGATCGACAAGCCTGACAGAGCCCACGTCGTGCACACAAGCAAGAACAGCTTTGCAGGATCTGCTTTCGTCACATGATCTGTTCTGATGATCAAAGTTGTCATGCAAATGTTTTGACAAAGTTCTCCTGCTGGCTGTGGAAATATGTTAAACAAGGCTAAATTCTATCAAAACTCCATTAAACCTGAATCAAGTAGTTAATATTTATGTTGAAGGAATTTTAATACATTATCTGTTTGGTTTTATGGATTTTATTGCAAATGGTAATTTAAGCACAAAACCCTGTTTTTCAGGAATCTCTGTGTTAATTCTCTAAATTTCCTTCCCGTCTCAGACTTCTAATTCCTGCTAACCGCAGCTGTGAACTGCCATCCTCAGGTCTTTTAGCAGATGTTCTGTACTGGTGTGCACACATGTAAACACACACCACACAGCAGCAGAAAAAGCCAAAGAGACAACAGAGCATATCTAATCTTGTTTTTATTACTATTTCTTGTCAAATTGAAGATGAAGTAAAATTGCAATTCAAATAAATTTCCATTTTGACCCTCTATGGCATTTTTAGTTGTTATGAAAAGCTTAAACTGGAGCTTTAATTAATTTATTCTTTTTTTTTAAGTTGTGCCTAAAAAAACAAGAAAAAAAACAATCATACAGCAGGCTGAAACGACCCAATTCCAATTTTTTTTACCCTTATGCGACCTGTATCTGATCTTTTCATGACAGTCTGAACGACATCGATCTTGTCTTTTCAAATGCGACCCAGGCCACTTTGGAATGTGGTCCTGAATCCGATACGTATCCGATCTTTTCAAATGCGACCGCCGTCTGACCAGCCAGGCCACATGTATTTGACCCGTATGTCATCGATACACTACTGAAGTCATAATTCTGCGTTGAAGTAGGCAGGAACGAGAACATAAACATCAACCATGGCGGACGATGCTGCTGAGACCAGTCAGTCAGTCGTAGGAAGGAAAGTGAGGTCACCGATTTGATTCATATTTGGGGTGACAGCTCTATTTAGGCCAAACTCGAGGGCTCTTATCACAACCGGGCGGTTTTTGAAAAGATTTCCAGCAAAATGGCCGAGTGTGGTGTTGAACCTTTCCCACCATTACTTTTTTTCCTTTCCGACCGTGGTCAGACAGAAGCGTGGGGGAAACCTTCTCCAGGGCCGAAGGCGGATCCTCCTTCTTGGTTCACTTCCCCGTTCGGACCCTCAGATTCTCCAGAGCAGGTCGATAAATATGGAGTCCTATACTGTTCATAATTAAATAAATAAATATTTAATTAAATAAATAAATATGAACTCATGCAAATACACAATCAACCAAAAAATCTCTTATAAATAAATAAAAAGATCATGAAATTGTGAAAAACCTGCACACTGATTTTAAATTAGCCATTGTATTATTCAATATATTTCATTTTGCTTTAAAAACCTGTTCATTATTTTAAAACGGCATTTTAAAATATTCATTTTAGTCATGTGGAATATTATTATAATTCTACGTCTTTTTTCAGAACCTTGGATTTCAAAATCAATATTTTCCAAAGTAGCTTTCTTTTTATTTCATGTTGCTGTTTTTCACAATGGCGTATTTATTTCATGAAGAGCTTTTTCAGCAGAATGGGTCAATCTGTCAATCAAACTAGACAAGGCGGAGACACTTTTGTGATTGGCTATTCCTTTACTCAGACATGAGCAGCAGCACCCTGACTACATCGATCGAAGATGTTTCAGCAAACCTGACGGCGCGATGCACACTCCTTAACACTAGGGGGAGTATGCACCTCAACACATCCACAGTGTTACACAAAATTGGGCAGTTTTTGTTCTAAATTTGCGGATAAAAGTGGCTTTGGGCGAGTGTGCATAATTCAGGTGGTTTTGTGGTCGGTTCGGCAATTTTCATCTTCTCATTAACATCTAGTAGTGGTCTAAGTTAGGCTGGGTGGTTGTTGGAGTTCCACAAAACGTCTATGAACTGGAGTTCCATGAACGCAACATGCGGCGTGTGGGATGGGCTACCAGCTAATGTTTTTAGCCTGATAGCCACATGGAGCAGTTGCCTGCGCTTATCTCAGTAAAAATGCATGGATGCACAATGTACATGGAGTGTTAAAAGATCAGGTTTATTTATTTTGAATATTTCACATGATAACAATGTTTCCATGTTTGAGTTCATGAGATCATCCCAGAGAGTCTCTGCTTCAGCTCCTGCAGTCAAACGTCTTAAATTACGTGTAAATCATCAGACCGCCCAGGCAGCGCGAGAGTGTATGTGTGAGCGCAAGTTAAGGGTCTGTTGCCCTGTCCCCCGGAAAAAGTAATAATAAAAAAAGGTTTCCTCCAAAGTGCAGAGCCTGATTCTTGGAGTAAACCCCGGCTGCAGAATTGCTCAATCAATCCCGGATCTCCGCTGCGTTTTCGGACCACGGTCAGAAACGTCATCGCAGGAAAGGTTCAACATTTTGAAGGGGGGGGGGGGGGGGATAAAATCAGAGGACCTGATTATAATCATTTTCTCATTGAAAATAGAAAAATATAAGGTTCAGGAGGCCTCAGCAGGCTTGTTCCGCTTTGCGCAGCTGCCTGGTCTCACTCTCTATCGGTCCGCCAGCTCGCCTCCTGCAACCGACATAAGGCACGATGTGAGCTCTGAGTGAATGGCGTGAGAATGAGGAGTGTGGACTTATAGACGTGGACGACCGGAGCTCCTCTCTGTGCTTTGGTCCACACAAACCCTCAAACTACAAAAACAGAGTCATCCATGTTTGCATCTTCTGCAGCAGACAGATTGTTTGTCTCTATTTGATCTCTAATGTCAGTAAAGCCGTGCAGATATCGCTGAAATATCTCTCTGACTGGCACACCGCTGAGCGGGTTTCGAGGAATATGAGTAGATTTCCACGGATGAGCCAATGAGCGTTTAGATCCCGCCCACCTTCACTGATTGACACATAGACCCATTCTGCTGAAAAAGCTCTTCATGAAATAAATACGCCATTGTGAAAAACAGCAACATGAAATAAAAACAAAGCTACTTTGGAAAATATTGATTTTGAAATACGAGCTTCTGAAAAAAGACAGAATTATAATAATATTCCACATGATTAAAAATGAGTATTTTAAAATGCTGTTTTAAAATAATGAACAGGTTTTTAAAGCAAAATGAAATATATTGAATAATATAATGGCTAATTTAAAATCAGTGTGCAGGGTTTTCACAATTTCACGATCTTTTTATATATTTATGAGAGATTTATTGGTTGATTGTGTATTTTCATGAAGCCATATTTATTTATTTAATTAAATATTTATTTATTTAATTATGAACAGTATAGGACTCCATAGATAAAGAGTCAATGGCATTTATTCTGGAGGAAGCCTTCTTTAATCTTTTCAAAAAATCGGAATTGAGCATTAAGCCCTGCAATGTAAACGTAGCCTTAGTCTTCAAATCCTGTTTTTTTTAACTTAGTGCATTCTAATTACTTGTTTAAAATAAAAATAGTTGCTTCAGCATTTACTTGTACAGAAAGGTTGTCTTCCTCCAGAAAAAAAGCCTTTTATAGGTTTTTTGTTCTGTTTTATTTCATAAAATACCTCATAATAAATAATAATAATAATAATAAACTTTATTTATATAGCACTTTTCAAAATCAAGATTACAAAGTGCTGTACAAAAATATGGGAGAAAATCAATATTAAAAACAGTTTCCAGTATGGAGAAATAAAACCCAGCACACACATGAAACGGTGATAGTGGTTAGAATCAATAAAATCGATAAATCAGTTAAATCAATAAAATCCACGAAATCAATAAAATCTAGACAGAGACTTCAATTTCTGAACCACGCCATTTCGGGCCTCAACTGAACCAAAAATAATTACATCCGTTTTGTCCATATTCAATTGCAAAAAAATTTGGGCCATCCAGGTTTTAATATCAGCAATGCAGCTATTGAGATTATTTAAAAGACCAAGGTCACCAGGTTTAAATGATAAATAGAGTTGCGTATCATCGGCATAAAAATGAAAATTAAGGTTATGTTGGCGAATTATCTCCCCCAGTGGCATCATGTAAATTGAAAATAACAGAGGTCCCAGTACCGATCCCTGGGGAACGCCACATGTCATTTTCACTTTAGATGAGCAAGAATTTCCGATGAACACATTAAAAAACCTGTCCGATAAATAAGAATAAAACCAGTTAAAAACTGTGCCAGAGAAACCTACCCAAGATTTTAGACGTTGTAATAAAATGGAGTGGTCAACTGTATCAAATGCTGCACTGAGATCTAAAAGAACTAAAATCGATACTTTTCCTGAGTCTGCAGCCATTAAAAGGTCATTCATTACTCTCAGCAACGCAGTCTCTGTGCTGTGGTTGGCCTTGAAACCAGATTGAAGGGTCTCAAATAATTTTAGTTTTATTTAAAAAGGAAATTACCTGCTCAGCCACTAACCTTTCCAGGATCTTAGCCAAGAAAGGCAGTTTTGAGATTGGTCTGTAGTGCTCCAAGCAACTTGGGTCCAGGGTGGGTTTTTTCAACAGTGGCTGAATCATAGCAGCCTTAAAATCATCTGGGACTGTGCCAGTTGAAAGAGAGGTGTTCATTAAGAACAGTATGTGGGAGCTAATCGATCCATATATTTCTTTAAAAAATCTAACCGGCATAATGTCCAGAGAGCAATGGGATGGTTTCATTTTATGAACAATCTCAGAAAGAGTGTTGGGGGAGATTGACTGAAAGTCTTCTAAGCCCACTGTGGGTCTTGCAGGTGGAGTTGACAGAATAGGAGGTGACAAAGATCTGGTAAAAGATATCTGAGACCTAATGTTAGAAATTTTGATAATAAAATGATTTGCAAATTGCTCACAGATTACTGGGGAAGTCGGTAAATTGCTAGTATGTGGAACTTCACTTAGCTGATTTATGACCTTAAAAAGTACCCTGGGATTATTTCTATTGGCATCAATTAATTGTGAGAAGTAGTCTGATCTTGCCTTTTTCATTTGACGGTTAAAATTATTCATGTGATTTTTCAAGGTTTCCAAGCCCACAGTTGATTTAGAAGCTTTCCATTTGCGCTCGGCTCTGCGACAGTTTCTTTTTGAGTTGCGAATACTATCAGTTATCCAAGGCAGATTTTTATTGTGGACTTTTCTCAACCTGAAAGGGGCAATTTGGTCCAGGATGCGTGCAGTCGCTGAGTTAAAATTTGATAAAATACTGTTTGCATCAGGATTTAAAACCAAAGGGGCAGAGAAAACATTTCCAAAATTTGCTGCAGTAGATGAGTTGAAGACACGAGAGTAAATGAAATTAGGCTTAGACTCAGGGGGATTAGCATTTAGTTCTGGAGAAAACAAAATGCACTTATGGTCAGACATAACAAAATCCATACATGTCACATTGGGGACTGAGATCCCACATGTTAGAATAATATCTAGTGTGACCTTTAATATGGGTTGATCCAGTGATAGCTCGATCAAGGTTAAAAGAATCAATGATGTTTAAAAATTCCCTTGCTAGTTGATTATCTGAGCAGCACACATGGATGTTGAAATCTCCAGCAATGATAACTTTATCATGTGTTGGCATAACCAGGGAGAGAAGTTCACCAAACTCCTCAATAAAACCAGATGTTGATTTGGGGGGCCTATAAATAAGAATACATAAGACTTTACTCAAACCACTTATATAAAAATATAAAGGAAAGCGAGGTCACCGATTTGATTCATGGAGGCCATTACTTAAGGATCCGTTTATTTTGAATGTATGTATCCAATTAAAAAAAGAACTAGCATTAGGTATGTCATTGGCCCTCAAAAGTACTTGACTGTTAGGCCTTAAACTCTAGAACTTTGGCTCCAGTGCTGATTTTTTTTTAAATAAGTAACACTTTAACTGTTTACACAATTAATAAAATTCCTGTTGATTTTTTAAACTTTGTTGATATAAATCGTCGAAGACAGGCGATGGTAAAATGGTTGGCTAGAATTGTAAAACTGACTAGTGTACAAGTGGTTGACATGGTTGACGAGGCATCGAAATTAAGCGCCACCGTATACAAAGTATACGGTACCGGTAGTACCGGTAGTACTGGATGCACCGATGCCGGTACCTACTTGGCACTGGTACTCACCCCCAGGTTAGAATCAGTTGACTCACATGAATGTTCGAAGAGTTACAGTATGTCAAAGAGTTTGTATTATTCAGGTGTCGCTGGGAACATCTTTGATGTTAAATGATGTGAAGCACCTTATTGCCTCACTCACCAAAGGTGCAGCACAGTGGTCTCTTCTATCGTTTTTTTTTCCATGATCAGAGAAGTCGTACGTGTATCAAATAGGTTGTAAAAGTTATCATAATGAAAAACTAGTATTTCTGTATTGTACATACATTATATTAGAGACATGGGTCACTACAGCAATGGTATGCTCCAGTCATAAGCCGGCTGTTCTGGGGGGGCCCATGTAACATCTGCACCTCAGCTCGGGTTTCAATCAAAATCCAAGGCACATCATTTGACAGATTTTTATTTAATTTGATCAAATTAGTTTTAACTCATTTTGCCATCGGATTAGTGCCTCAGCTGCCTCCCCTAACTGACTTTACCACAGCATCCACCTGACCAAAGCATGTATTTCTTATTTGATTTGAAAAGGTTTTTTTTTGTGTTTTTAGTCAAGCAAGAAATTACTTTTCCAACATTTTTCACTACAGTTTTCAGTTGTTTACTTTTACTGTTATGGTACACATAAGAACACTCTAAAAAGTTTTACTTTGAAGGTCCATAGAGATCTCATTTGTTCACCCCTCCATAAACGAATTCTTCTGTAAAGTTAAGCTATACTCCAGGGCTACCCAAACCTTGTTCTCCAAACCCTCCATCCGGCTTCTCAAATTATCCCCACCTCCTATGAACTGGATCAACTGATTCCAGGTTCTGTTCAGTTTTCAAATCAACAGTTCACATCATGAAACAAATGTTTAATATCTATAATAAGATGACGTGAAGTAAAGAATGAACCTCCATGAAGATTTATTGGTGTCTGTATATAAGAGGGCACAGAAAGCCGAAGTGACATTCCATAAGTCAATAATGAAAGCCACTCATCCCGAAAAAGTCTTCTGACTCTGCTGACGTCTATAGTAACCTGGTTTCCTTAGAAACACACCCCCTGCAATCATAATCAGAGTATTTCTGTCTATGATTGTATTTTTCTTACTGGTTTATTTTAAATTTATTTAATCTTTACCCAAGTTTTGTACCTAAAAAGGTAGTCTGCAGAGGACATCACAGCAGTTTTGCTGCTAACCAGAATGTTTATTTTTTTGGGGGGTTTTAATGATTACCAAGATGGGTTCCTAAAATGACTGAGCTTAGAGAAAAATATTTAAACCTTGGAGTCCAACTGTGTGAGTACTTTCTACCTTAGTCACTATCCCACCAAACTGGTCCAGTTCATAGTAGGGCTGGGAATCACTGGGTACCTCACGATACAATACGATTTGCGATACATTGCTCACGATAAAGATACTATCACGATATGGCGATATTGTGATAATCGATATATCTTGTCTCTAACAACTCACTATATATCAAACTTTAAGAAAGGAGAAATTAAAAAACTGTTTTTTGGAAAATATTTCCCCATTTAGTTTTTAAACACCATGATAATAACCAACTTGTGTCTTATTTGGTGTAATGATAACAGACTTTTGTGTAACATTGCTGAAATCAGTAATACTCTGTTTTTGACAAATAATGACAATTTTCATTTGGAAATATCTGTAAAATTTGGTTTAAACAATAGAGACCATGAACAGCAGTGCCATTATTTAGTACAAAATTGCTGTAAACGGGATAAAAAATGAATAAGTCAAGTAGCTGCCAGGCACATTGGTATTAACTTTTGAAAAACAAAACCATAGCCATTGCTTAATTTAAAAAATAGCTGTTAATCAGATATTAATTCTGTGAACAAATTATAGTGTCTTTGTTCAAAATAAATGACACCATTTAGTGCAAATGTGGCGTAAACAAAAATAAAATTCTCCCAGAAAAGAAAATCAAGTAGCTAGAAACTTTCCTTTAAGTTATTTAAGACATAAACCGCTTTCAAAATAAATGAACAGGGATAAAATACATGAACTTAAAGTTTATCAAAAAGTAAACATCTTGTGAACAAAGCGTTTGGGGAAAAGCTGCATGCCATAAATGTTTAAATGTTCATGTTTTTCTCGGGAACCACAGGCTTTTTAGCGTCAAGACGCCGCTCGTCTACCGCTGCTTTGAGGAGAGGGGGGGTCTGAGGGCAGGGATGCCACTCTTTCTTCAGTTTCCATCTCAACCATAGCTCTGGTCTGGACGTACAGTGCAGGAAACATTTTTTTCAGTATTTCTGATAGGGAATGTCAAAGCGTGGCTCTACTGCATTCGATAAAAAACGAAATCCCTCGTTCTTCACCTCGCTGCAGGGATGGAGACTGTTTCCGTTTGTTATTGTCCCTGCTCTCGCACAAGTAGGCGGTAGCTTCTCCTGGATAAAGGTATCCGCGCCGGGCTGTGTTGGCTTCAAGCCAGCAGCAGCCACGGCTTTCTCACACAACTCCGGGTGATGCAGTTTCTAGGCTGCCGGAGCGTCTCTTAACTTTCTGCTCTCGCTTTTCCTTGTTTTTCCCCTCCGCCATTTTTGTTTGAATGCGTATTCTCCTTCGTCCGCCCCCAACAGCCAATCTCGCAACGAGCGCCCCCTATCGAACCTCCGAAGAATTGTCTTACCAAAGGATGGTTAATATAACGTTTTGCAAGGTCTTTAAACGTAAATAAAAGGTGGATACTTGATGAAGACGTCTCGAGAATCAATCGCAGGACTAAATATCGCGATATATCACCATATCGATATTTTGGTACACCCCTTGTTCATAGCCAGAATGACTTTGTTTTTAGCCCTATGGCTCTGCTCATGTCTACACTTCATCACAGAAAAATATCTCCTTATAGGAACTAGCTCTTTGGTGGGACAGATTAACCCTTTAGCACTGGCACTGTTGTCAGGGACAGCAAAACAACACAGGGTCCTTGAACTGCCCTAAGTCTTTGATCGTTTACTCAATCATTCAACATGTTTGGCTCAAAGCTGCTTTTCTCAGCTTCAGAATCCATTGGAATGAGAAGCAGAATGAGAACTAGTAGTGAAAAATGGATTATTGAAGCTTAAGACAGGTTAAGTTATATGAATGTTTTTTTACAACTGCTTTCAGTAGTAAAAAAAAAATTGAAGTCTATTGTTAACGTCCCAAGTGGAAATTACCAACAAAATAAATTTTGTATGTACAGACAATCTTTCAAAGAAGTCTAAAGTTAATTATATGAATGGGTTTAAGACTTGTGTGCAGCTTAACCAGTAGGTTATCTTTTGTTAATTGTTCCCTCATCTTAATGGGGAACATCCGCCTGCATTAGACAGCTTATTAAATGCGAAATCTACTCAAAGCAAAAATGTTGACAGTTAATTATAACAGCAAGCAGAGTTTACATGCAGTTTCCTGAGAGCTGACTAATTTGTTTTTAACTTCACTGTCACTTGCTCTGTGTCATTATGCCGCCTCTGTTATTTAAATGTGCAGAGCTATCAGAATAAAAGAGAAATTCCATAATTGTGTTTTATTTGGAAATCAATAATGAACCGTCAACTCCTGAGGAAACACAAAAAAATTGGCACATACCGCTGGCCTGGCAAAACATACATATTTACATATACATACACATATATATATATATATATATATATGGCTGGGTAGCTCGGTTGGTAAGGTGAAGGACTGTCATGCAGGAAACCCCGGTTCGATTCCCAGGGCGGAATGAACAATTAATGGTAGTGGAAAAATGGCAATGGAAATGGTGCAATTACCATAACAATGACGGGCAATTAACATAACCCAGTGAGGGTCCTTGGGCAAGTCCCTTAACGCTAATGCCTACCTCACAACATGAGAGACAATGAACCACATGTCATGCCGGCTCAGACGTCGCCCGGCCAAACAAGGTCTGCGTCAGGTGCTGAGGGACCAGAGCACCCTGATGGAAAGTGGGCTACTGGAACAAGACGGAAATGGACTAGATGTGAGAACAAGGTTCTGTTAGAATGCTACTACTCGAGTAATCCCACCCAGAGGGGTTACATGCAGAGAATCAAGGCTAACTGCCAAACAACTGGTAGCTCAGTGCTCTAACATCCACAAACGGCAACTCCTGTCACAACTTGAGATTGAAGCGATACAATACAATGCCACAGGAGAGCCAGAACAACAGGTCAGAGAGGAGGTTATACCACACTCCCACCCTGAGATTGGGTACATAGCCCCAACAACCACAATTCCGCTGAGCGAGGCAGCAACTGACCTGAAAGACAAGATCATGTCTACAATGAACACTAGGCAACCCCGACACCAGCTACAACGGTTAGGTGATGTACCGCCTGAAAGTCTACTGGAAACTGTGAATGAAGCATTGAGGGCAATTCCTACCACAACCATCACAGAAACCAATGAACTGGTTTACAGTTCAGCAGCAGTGATCCTTGAGATGCTTGGCTATAAGAGCAACCATGGAAGAAAGCAGTACCCACCATGGAAGCAACGGTTAGAGGCCAAAATCAAAGCGACTCGGAAGGATGTGAGTAGGCTGACAGAGGCTCAAAGAGGTACAATGAGAAAGCAAGTACCTAAGAGATACAGCCAGATGTCCATACCTGAAGCACTGGAAACTGCCAAACAAAGGCTCCTAGCCTTGAGCAGCCGCCTAAAGAGGTACACAAGAGACAATGAAGCCAGACGAATAAACAGGCTCTTCGCAACTCAACCTGCAAAAGTGTATGCTCAGTGGCAGGGTCAAAACAGCCGAGCAGACCCACCGAGGCTGGAAACTGAACAGTACTGGAAAAGTATAAGGGAGAAAGAGACAGCACATAACACCAATGCCCAGTGGCTGGTCTCTCTGAGAAAAGAACATAGCAACCTCCCTGAACAGAATCCAGTAACCATCACAGTGGCAGACATCCAAGAAAGAGTCTCAGGTATGAAGAACTGGACAGCACCTGGCCCTGACATGATACATGCCTACTGGCTAAAGAAGCTTACCGCACTCCACGAGCGCCTGGCAGCACAAATGAACCAGCTGCTAAGAGATGGGACTCACCCCGAATGGCTAACAGAAGGGCGAACAATCCTGATCAAGAAGGAACCCTCAAAGGGTGCAGTCCCATCCAACTACCGGCCAATAACCTGTCTCTCCACAACATGGAAGCTCATGTCTGGCATCATTGCAACCAAGATAAATAGGCACATGGATCAATTCATAAGCAACACACAGAAGGGCATTGGTAGAGACTCCAGAGGAGCCAAACACCAACTCCTGGTCGACAGAACAGTCGCTCAAGACTGCAAGTCACGACATACCAACCTGTGCACAGCCTGGATTGATTACAAGAAGGCCTATGACTCAATGCCACACACATGGATCACTGAATGCTTGGAGCTGTACAACATCAACAGGACTCTAAGAGCCTTCATAGGAAACTCAATGAAGCTGTGGAAAACCACCCTTGAAGCCAATGGGAAGCCACTTGCACAAGTGTCCATCAAATGTGGGATATACCAAGGTGATGCTCTGTCCCCACTGCTGTTCTGCATAGGTCTGAACCCCCTCAGCCAAATAATCAACAAGACTGGCTATGGATACAGACTCAGAAATGGGGCCAACATCAGTCACCTCCTCTACATGGATGACATCAAGCTATATGCTAAGAGCGAGCGTGACATTGACTCCCTGATCCACACCACCAGGATCTACAGTACTGACATTGGGATGTCATTCGGGCTCGAGAAATGCAGCCGGATGGTGACAAAGAGAGGCAAGGTAGTCCACACAGGAGGGGTCTCACTCCCAGAAGGAACAATAGCAGACATCGAGGACAGTTACAAGTACCTTGGAATTCCGCAGGCAAATGGCAACCTCGAGCAGGCAACAAGGAAAGCTGCAACAGCTAAATACCTCCAACGAGTGAGGCAAGTCCTGAGAAGCCAGCTCAATGGCAAAAATAAGACCCGGGCAATAAACAGCTACGCACTGCCAGTTATCAGATACCCTGCAGGAATAATAAGATGGCCAAAGGAAGAGATACAGACCACGGATGTTAAAACACGAAAGCTCCTCACCATGCATGGAGGGTTCCACCCCAAATCCAGCACCCTGAGACTGTATGCTAGCCGCAAGGAAGGAGGCCGAGGACTAGTGAGCGTAGAAGCCACTATCCAGGATGAAACATCCAAGATGCATGAGTACATCAAGCTCAAGGCCCCAACTGACAGTGTGCTCAGCGAATGTCTCAGGCAATGGAGAGCAGAGGATACAGTGCTGGAGGACAGATCCTCATGGGAGGACAAACCCCTGCATGGGATGTACCACCGGACCATAACTGAAGTGGCTGATATCAAGAAGTCCTACCAATGGCTAGAAAGGGCTGGCCTAAAGGACAGCACTGAAGCGCTCATCCTGGCAGCTCAGGAACAAGCCCTGAGCACCAGATCGATAGAGGCTCAGATCTACCACACCAGTCAAGACCCAAGGTGTAGGCTGTGCAAAGAGGCACCTGAAACAATCCAGCACATAACTGCAGGATGTAAGATGCTGGCAGGGAAAGCATACATGGAGCGCCACAATCAAGTGGCTGGAATAATATACAGGAACATGTGTGCAGAATATGGACTGGAAACCCCAAGGTCAAAATGGGAAACACCTCCGAAGGTGGTAGAGAATGAGAGGGCAAAGATCCTGTGGGACTTCCAGATCCAGACTGATAGGATGGTAATGGCG